>VXAA01006941.1:527064-555745 GCA_013399115.1 Anseranas semipalmata | reverse complement strand
CTGAGGCGGCCGGAGGCAGCGGGGCCCCCCCCGCCGCCAGCGCTCTGGGTCCCCGCTGCCCCCCTGCAGCTGCGGCGGAGGGGCTATGGCGCGTCGCGGCGGTGCCGCGGTGTAGCTCGTTCCTGCTGCCGCTGTTTGTCGCTGAGTTTTGAAGAGATTTATTGGCTGGCTCTTGCTAAGCCACGCTTGAGTAATCCGAGCTGCTGCGCGCCGTGGTGAAGCCCGGAAGGGGGGAACGTCACTCCCTCTGGCAGCGGAGCAACATTAGTCTTCCAGCCCTCTAACCATCGCTACAGCGTCGGAAACTGCCGGGTCACAGCCATTTGCTTTGGAAAATTGGCGATGTTTGGTGCTAGAGATCGATTACCCTTGTAATCTTCCCCCCCTCCTCCTGCTTACCCCACCCCTACCCGCCCAGACAATAGCGTCCGAGGTCCTTCAGGAGAAAAAAAAAAAAAAAAAAAGCAGAAAAGAAAGCGAGGAAAGAAAGAAAGAAAAAGAAAGAAACTGGGGGATGGATCTGACTCCAATAGGAAAAGCGTGTGTCTAGAAGTGGTGCTAATGGGAAGAGATTTCCGAGCTCCAGAGGACGATGATCTGTCTCAAAGGGTAGCTGGCTCGGTGCTCAGGGCTGGAGCCGTGTAGGAGATCCTTGGAGAAGTCATTGTGCACAGAAAGCCGAAGATCTGTACGAACATGCCTGTTCGCAGAGGTCATGTGGCACCACAAAATACATTTTTGGGTACAATCATACGAAAATTTGAAGGGCAAAGTAAGTTCTCTCTTTCTATCTATTTTGCTACAGTAGTTTGATTCTGCTTGTGACTAAATGGACAGCAGCTCCGGACTATTTTAAGTTTGTAGCTTGGAAAGAAAACCCCAGAGGTGAGGAGGGGATCCCTCGCAGGAGGAACGTTGTTTTTGATCTAGAATGCAGATTACCGACGTGAACTATTGGGCTTTTCATTTTTTTCTCCCATTTCAATGAACAGTTTTTATCTTTGACTGTATCCATATTGTATAACTATAGAAGTTATATCTCTTACCTTCTAAACCAGTGAGGAGGCTCTAAAGCAGAGTGTACAATCTTGCTGTCTGTATGATGTCTAAGAAAATCATGTAGATTTATTATTGTTGTTATTGTTATTATTATTAATTATCATTGTCTTTTCAAAATAAAGCAGAACAGGCAGACTTTGATTTAAAGGAAACAAATAATATGCAGAGGAGCTAGTAAATGGAAAATACTCTTACCTTGTCGTCATGACTGCATTTTAATATAGCTGTCAAATATTTCTGCTTTGTTTATGGAAGCTTAAAATGTCTATCAAACCAGTGCAAATGCATCTTCTGGGAGAGTCTCTGTGATCTTTTCCAATGCAGCAGTTTACTACCTGTCGAGGAGGCTGAAACTGAACTGTTTTTCCTGGCTGGAACTCTGGTTTACTGTTAACAGTAAGAAGGAACACTTGATGCTTAAAATGAATTTCATTTAGAAACAGTAGTTTTGATATATGTACATTTATTTAAATATTTAGCATATTTTTAGTATCAGTCCGGTGCAAACCCTTACCGCTAGCTCCAGTTTATGTACTTCCTTACACTTAGAACACATTACCAATTTCGTATTTGTTATTTGAGAATAAAGACTGTATTTGCAGTCCTTACTTATCCAAATGCTAAGTCAATGTTGCTGCTTGAGTTTTTATGTTGTCAAGTGTGTAAGTTGAAGAGAATATAAAACGCTTCCTACTAAATAGTTGTAATAGTGAAAATTCAGTGTGATTGAAAGACAGTAGAAAACGCAAGAATGAAATCTGTATTTTTCTCTCCAAATATTTCACTGTGTTCAAAGACAGAATATCTTTAAAATTTTGAAGACTTGTACTGTTAACTTGGTATCACATAAAAAGTCTTTTCTAAAGTGAGGGACCTACTAGTGTGATTAAGATAAGCAGAAATTGATGTTAACAGTAAATGATCAAAGCTGTACACTTGTAATTAAAATGGGAATAGTGTATTATAGTGGTAAACAGAGGCAAATGAAGTAACAGTCAAAAGACAACTTTTGAACTTTTCTCATAGGTGATGCTGGACTGAGGCACAGAAATTCAGTGGACTGTGAAAAATGTTTGGAATGCCACAATCTTTGATTTTGATGTACCTTCATATTCATGTTTTTACTAAGGAATATTTTCTTTTATAAATGTAACTTTAAAACAACCACAGAGAACAAGCATATATCATGTTCTTTTCCAGATAGTTTGATAAAATACTGACTACTGATATTTGATAAAATACTGACTATAAACTTACTATCATTTGACTCAGTGAAAATCCCTACTTAGTAGACTCAGCTGGTTGGGCTTTATCCCAAGAAGCTCTTCACTTGTGTAGAAGCCCCTTCCCTTCCACCCTCAACCCCCCCAAAAAAGCTACTAACTTTCAAGGACTTTCCCTGGAGTTATGGCTGACAGGATGGTGCTCATCATCTGGGTTTCAGTGAAGCTAAAAAAGAAAAAAAATTTTGAAATCAAAAGGAGTTTTGCAAAAGACTTGCTCAATCTGGCTTTATTTCCTTAAAAGACAACTATCTTAATTTTAAATGTATTCTAATTTTATCAAAGTTTCTTTAAAAGCTATGGGTGAAATTAACTATATTAAATGACTGAAAATCTCTGCATTTCAGGCATCCAGGTGGAAAGAGTGGTTGTTTAGCATCCATCCGTGCAATCGACACTTTATGAAAAGTTGAAAGAGTACTAAAAAATGCATCACTTTCTTTTATTGCAGATAAAAAATTCATCATTGCTAATGCCAGAGTGCAGAATTGTGCTATCATCTACTGCAATGATGGATTCTGTGAAATGACTGGATTCTCCAGGCCAGATGTCATGCAGAAACCTTGCACCTGTGATTTTCTTCATGGACCAGAGACCAAAAGACATCATATTGCCCAGATTGCTCAAGCACTGCTGGGGTCAGAGGAGAGGAAGGTGGAAGTCACCTATTATCACAAAGATGGTAAAGTCTGTTTCTATTTTCAAGATTTCTTTGTGTTTGGTTATCTGGTAAAAGCGTATATGATCTGCTGGCCAGACCCTTCACTGGTGTAGTGTTGTAACTCCTTTGAAGTCCAGTGAAGTACACTTTCGTATACCAGTAAGGGAATTTGCCCTGGAAGTAGCGGCTTTACAGAGTATATCACCGTATGCTGACTGTAACAGCTGAATGAGGTTAGCACTGTATCTGCAAGTGTTGAACAAAAGTTCTCCTCTCAGTTGGTTTAAATCAGATGTAAATCTCCTACAGTAAACAGTCCTACAACAACGCAAAGATAACACAAGCATAGAGCAGGAATCCTGTGAATGTTAATTTGTATGAACTGTTTCATCTCACAGAAAGTAGGAATGATGTATCAGTTTCAGAGGACTTAATTCTGCCATCCTTACACCAATGGAACCATACTTTGATTTAAATGCATTATTTTACTGGAGAAAGCACAGTGGGTTGAAAGCAGCAAAATTTGGCCCATAATGAAGACAGTATTAGCTTATAAAGAATGGGGCAAATCCTTTTCAGAGATAAGATACTGTGAAGTTGAAGTATCTACATTTGAATCACAGAAGTTGTCCTAGAATTATGTTGTCACAGTAAAAATTTGGGATGGTTAAACTACAAAGAGTATCCCTGTTTTTCATTGAAGATCCAGTATAATCTTTTAACACTATTGCTGATATAAGGAAGAGTGGTTAAATCTGCTCTGCTGATGCTTTTTTTTCCCCATTAAGAGAGCATAAAATGAATAAATGACTGTATTTGCAGATTAAAAAATGCACACACTAATCATAATCTAATTATGATACCTAATAGTTACATGTTGGATTTTTTTTCTTTTCTGATTACCCAGTGTTATTTACAGAAACATCCATCTTTCAAACAAATCCAAGTAATGAATGTGTGGTGTACCTTGTTCTATCTGTTGCTGTGTATATACTCTTGGGAGAAGGAAAGGGAAATTCATATTCAAATGCTGAGCTTAAATTAGTTCTGGAGAAGTGCCAGTGTGTTGTTTGCATCAATTTTAGAATCACATGCAATGGATGCTCTCACATTTTAAAGTCACAGAGTCGCAGAGTCCCTGTTCTTAGTAATTCTGTTGTTTTCTCGGAGAGACTTCATATTATTTTTAGCTTAGGCTGGTATAATTCAGATAGGACTCAGGCCAACCATTCTACCCACACTACCAATGTTTAATATTCTTCTTAACACATTCGCATTAGAGTCCTTTATTCTTAGATCTGGTTTGGTGGTCTGGAGTAGATTTTGCTCAAGATTGGTTGTTGTAGTTGTGCCTTGAACATAGATTTATCAGGAGACCTGACACTGTGTGTCTGTACACATCTAGCCTATGTTTGCGTTAACTTGGCGTGTGTTAAAAATAATATTGTTAAAGGAGAATGTCATTGCTAACTTTCACAGCCACAGGCCTGGAGCACTGTTTTGAGATCTGGTTGTTTAAAGTCTCCAAAGATATTGGGAGGTAGGAAAGGCATTTAACTAAAGTACTGCATATCTATCTATCAGTTACCCTAAATAAGTATTTTTCTAAAATGCTAAATCCTGGCATCATGCAACATACCATAATCTATTTGAGGCAAGCCAAAGCAAAACTGCCCACAAAAATTGCTGTATCTTTTGTAAATAGTTTTGAATTTTGAAGTACATGATAAATGACAGTTACGGATTATTCAGTGTAAACAGTCTCATGCATAAGGGTTTTCAGTAATTTCCCTGCTGTGAATAGTTTCTTTAAATTAAAAGATTACTAGACTGTATGTTCAAAGGCTAAGGAATTTCAAAAGCTACAGACAATATTTCTAGAGAAATATGTGTTGAATGCCTGAAAAATTTGCTGGTCAAAATTACTTATCATGCACTATATGCACTGCTAAATTTAACAAATACGTGTGATTTTAAAAAAATTAAATACTTAAAATATTGAGTCACTGATTATAGGCAAATATTGACAAAATACAAGATAGGTCTGACACTCAAATACATAACTCCCAGACACCTTGATCAGACTTTTTTGTTTCATTCCACATACTGTTCAATTTCTTTACGAAATGTGAGAAAAAGTTCTGAAGTTTGTGTGGTATTACAGTATTTAAACTACCTGTATGACGGATATAATAAATTTCAGTAAGCATATTCTATAGCTATTTTAAATTGCTGAAAAGATATACTTTGCTTTTCATCTAAAATTTGGAAATGTGTTTTATATAGTACAATATACAGAGTAGAGACAACTAATAAGGACTTTCTCTGGGTTCTGAAGCAGAATGAATTTAAAGAATTTTCTAAATGTTTGAGAGTTTAGTGCTTGGTTAGTTGCTTATTTTGTATTCTGTGGTGTGAGTGAATATGAGAATATTTTAAGAGCTCAATACCAACACAGTTAGAAATGTAACTTTTTCTATCTGAGTAACCCAAGTTGTTTCAAGGAACTGCCCACTGCTTGAAAGTTTGATTTGACATTATGTACATATATATTTCATAGCCACCTCTTGTATAATACTTAATATAATACTTAAGCATACAGAGGAGTTAGACAGCTCATGAAGGTGTCAATGGCTTAAGGTTCCACCAACAGAAGTTTCTGAAGACGGTATTACAGAGTCCTCAATAAAGGCCCAGTGAAACGCAAATAAAAGCTTATTCCCTATCACAGTGGTTTACTCTATATAAGCTAGTGATTGTATTAGAAATTTTTTAGTGTATCAAAGTAAAGGAAATGTCGGTAGGATCGTATATCCTCTCACTTGTAAAGCTAGTCTAGCATCAGAAGTCCAGCGATGCAGATATCAGAAAGAGAATCACTGTATAACTAATTCTTCTCCATTTCAATTCTAAATACCACCTTACACAGTTTTAAAATGATGCAGGTTTAAACTTCAACTTAAAAGGAACTTCTTGCATTAGAAAAATGATATTGTGTACATACAGGGAGTTAGGATTCTGGTGTTCTCTACTGGTCTATAGCCTACTTTTCTAGATTTAAAAAAAAAAAAAAGATTTTGAGTTTTAAACATCTTGGTGATGCAAGACTGAATGCTGCTGTTCATTGCTTTAATTTTTAGGCCAGATCACACATTTTAAGAGAAGGGGTCAGAAGAATGGGAAATTTTTTGAGACAGGCTGATCTTCAGAAAATGGCAGCTGTTTGAATCTACACTGCTTTAAACATGGCAGACAAGATACAATGGTCAAAGGAGAATGCAAATTCAGTGTATTACAGTTTTACAAATGTGTTACTTATACTACGCATGCTTCCCTTTGCTCTGTGCAGGATGATGAGGGTGCAAAGGAGACAGGGAGAATATTTGTGATAGCTTCGTGTAATCGTTTCGGTGGCATGAAGCTGGAATGGCAGCATTACTTACACAACCAGCAGGCCCTCTCCCAACCACACTGACTTCCCATACTTACAGAAGTTTTTAACATTTGTAACTAACAGCCTTACTAACTCTTCTTACAGTATTTCTATCAGAATAAGACTGTTAATATAGCCTACATTTGGTTTGAATTTCTTGTCACTCATTTTTCGTTTTAGAAGGCTATTTGCACAATCCAGACAATTCAGATTATTCTAATCCTCTGTCCTGTTAGAGTAATGCCTCAGTACAATTACGTAGCTATTAAAAGAATTAATAAGAATTAATGACTACTGAGAAAAATGGTTAATAGGAACAGATGGATGCCAAAACTAAGGGTCCAAATTCACAGTTTGTCATCACAAGAGAAGCTCTCACTGGAACTACTTATGGGGTTAAAGACTCAATGAATTCCTTTTTTATGTAAATATTCCTTTAATAAAAAATAAAATTAAATTAAATGCAGATAAATGACAAGAACTATTATTTTGAAACATTTTTTATCTTACCCATAAGGCATTAACATCTGCTTAATTAAAAAATTATACTCTGATATCAAAGTAACTGTATAGTATGTTCCTCATTATTTCACAACTTCATTTCCACAAGTTATATAGCTATATGATCTGTATTATAGTTAAAGGTAAGATATTGTTTATACAGAATATCGATTCTTATTTTAATAAAGTTATTTGTGGTGAAAATGTTTGACAGCTCTTCCTTTGAGGACTCCGTTTTGCAATTTAAGTCATTATTGCATAAATCATTCTTGACAGCTGTAAAATATTGCTTGAGGTGGTAAAGCTGTAAAGCTTTTGACATAAAAAGTATAATTATTTTGGGATTGAGAACGGATATATAATAATCAGGATTGTATCCCACTGAATACTTTTTTACTTCTTACTCTATGCTTTGTAGACAGCAGTATACGTAAGCATTTAGCTTATAAAGTATACCTGTTAGAGGGAAGTAAGGAGATAATTTACGCTTATCCTATAAACATCAGATATTCTAGGGATAAGAAGTACTACAGAAGGATATAGGTTTGAGCAAATATAAGATTAAGCAATTATTTGCAGAGTGCTTATAAACTTCAGAAATTACTTGCCACTTACCTAGTTTGAGAAATGTAATTTGCTACAACTAACTGCAAGTTAAATATATTTGTATTCTTAAAACACATTAAGGTTCCAAGCTAACATTTTTAAGGCCTTTTAAGCTCTTTTTTGAGGATAAGAAAATAAAATTTTAAAAAGTGTAAACATACTGACAAAGTGAAAATGGTGTTAAGTGTTCTTAAATAGAAAGATCAGGATTTAATTTAGAAATTCATCATCTAGACTTCGGCCAGCACAGGCCTTTTATCACCTGTTTGTGTTCCATAAATAATGTGAATCAATTAAAAATACTATTGAAAAGAAAGACCCTTGCATATATGTCAAGTCCCCTTAGATTAGCTCTGACATGAGGGTAAGACAGTGCAGTTTTGACTGTAGATCTGATGCCTTAACCAGAGCTGATGTGAAAGGTGAATGAATCAAGTCACTCCGTAATATCCTGCTACTATAGGATTTCTTGGTTTAAGAAATACTATCTGATTGCATTTTGATAAAGAAAGCTTTACCCCTTCACCAAAAAGCTGTCCAAAAAAAACCCCTGTCTTAATGAAAGTTTTTTCCAAACATTCTTAAAAATAAAAATTCTTGGAACAAACCCACAATATTGCTGAAGGTGTTGGACTATTAGAAATAGATGTCCTTTTGTTGTGTCTTGCTTAATGTAGGCTTTAATATTTGTCCTGAAAAGACAAAAATTTTGCCTGTCCCATACAGCATTGCTGGTTTTGCAACAGAGAGCCCCATCAGCAACAAGCCAATACCTCAATGATCAGAATGTCATTCATGCATCCCCATTCAGTTATGGCTCCTGTGCCTGCCCAGAACTGTGGGTCACTTCTTGCTCACATTTCACATGGGATACCTAATGGTTAAAGCAGCTTTCAGAAATAGTAAGTAGGCTTATTTATGGATCAATTTCAACCATATATTTTGATTACTTGCTTTTCTAATAAATTCTTTTTTTCTTCTCAAGTTAAGACTAATTTATTTTCAATAAGAAGGGGGGCTTAAAGAAGTTTTTTCTTTCCTCTCATATATTCCTACTAATGAGAGACATTATCTGACTAAAAGGAACAAAAATTAAATTGTCTTTAAAATTATTCTCTTTATGTCAGGGTTAAGGGTCAGATAGGTATGATTAGATATATCTAATTTTAACAAATAAATAAGAATACAACTACTATTATTACAGCAATTGCATCTTTAATAGAAAAACAGATCTTACAGGGTTTGGAAAAATCTCTTCTGACAGTTTTAAGTTCTTCTGTGGCACAAATTAAAAAAAAAACTCCAGGCTAATGAATCAGGAGGAGTCTTTCATTTCAGTGGCGTGCCTGGGGGGAACTCTTCTGGCACTGGACTTTCGTAGAACAGGTTTACAGCAGGATTCAGAAAGTCACAGGGTGATATATACTAATCAAGGGACAGAAATTTCCCTTGCTTGAGCTGCAAGGAATTAATGATTGCTGACTGTAGAAAATAGAGTCCCACAGTGGCAAGAAAGGTGTCACATTTTGGAGTCAAATAGCACTAGAAGGTTATGATATGATACACATATCCAGAATGTAAGTTTTTCTAAACTGTTTAAAATGGCAATATCCTATGGAGGGGAGTTTAATCTTTGAATTAGGCATTGTCTAACAAAGTTTTTATCTGCTTTGAATATGTTCCTCTCAGTTTTAGTGAAAGCTGTTTTGTGTTTTGTTTATGAGACGAGAAGAGCTGCTAGTCTATTTTTTGGTGTGATTTCACGTAACTTTATTGTGTCCTCTTTCCATCTTCAATTTGTGTCCTTTCTAATGTTATATTCTAATAAGAGAGTTTTTACATACTCCTGATTTGTGTTATTGATTGATTCTTTCTCTTCTCCACCAAACTGGCTCACATATCATAAAGAGGTGTAGGGGGCAAATCAGACATCACACCTTGCAAGAGGCATGGGGAGAGAGCAACTGTTTTTCTAATAGCAGCCTTACACATACTTGCTATTATACAAACTTCACAACATCACACTTTGAATATTATCAGTGTTGACATTGGTGCTGTTCTCTCTGGTTTCATGCAATGGAAAGAGAATAGTGGTGTGGATTGGATTCTACCTTAGTTGTTTCAAGTCCAATTTTAAAATGTTCCCTACATATTTGACTTAGTGTATGAGAGTTTATATGTTAGACAGTCCATATTCTTCCCAGCTTCTCAACTAAGTATGAAAAAGTTTAATCAAGCAGCATGGGAATCACATTAACGAGACCAAGCTGACTGTGGAAATTGCTAACTCACTCTGGAAACCACATATCTCAAAAGCAATCAGAACCTAGATCAAGGCAGAGCAGATGCATGACAATGGCAGTGGGGCTCTATAGTTACAGCAGCTTTCATAGTCTATGCAGCTGAAAGTTCACATCTGAGGTGAGAAGTATTGGTATTATAATTTTGTATAACTTGAATTTTTCAGTATAGTATTCTGTTTTTTGTTATGTTTTTTAAAGAAAATAGCATACATATTTGAATAATCTTTTAGAAATTTCATTAAAATTTCATTTGGAAAGCAGAATTCCAGCCATAGCTACTCAAGAAATGCTTTTTGACCTCCAGTGTTTCCATAGATACCCCAATTTAAGCTCCCTCACTAACCTCCTGCTATAATACAGCTTTTTCATTTCTGCTTTTCTTAATTTCTTTCATTCTGTAATCACAGTGAAATCTCATCAGTAAACATCACCTCAAAAGATACCAAAATGTAGTCAAGAAAAGTCAAAGTAAATATAAAGGGGAGATTCTGTTGTCTTTTTCTGTTTCATTAACCACACTCTAGTTACAGACTTCATTATACCTACTTTTGATAATGCCCCCTATTATAGCACTGAAGTGTTATCCAGAAAAACAATATATTCCAGCTTCATTGTTAACAAAGAGGCATCATATCATCAAAACCTAACGATGGTAATTAAATGTTAACATTGTTAACTATATCACTGCTGATAGTTGAGTGGAAACTACAAGAAGAATGCTTAGGCAAGAAGTCAGAGCTGCCTTCAGTGCTTCCCTGCTTACTGAAAGTTCTTGCTTTCCCATCCTTGTTCTTCCTTAGTATCTCATAGTCAATAAAAATCTTTTCTTTTACATTCTGCTATGACCTCATTTAAATTCCCGATTTGCCACATGAGACTGCAGTGGAAAACAGAAAGTCTTGCCTAAATGTTCAGTTCAGAGAAAAACAACAATAGTTTCCTTCAGATACTGTGAAATTAGGGTTTATCACAATACCCAAATACACTAATCCTTGACGTTATCAAATTGTGAATTTTTGGCCTCTTTAAAGCAAATACATGGGACTGGACTGTAACTGATTGTTTCTGCTCCTAGAATCACTCTTAATGAACTGAGAGCTAGATAGCAATGCCTACAAATACAGCACTTGGCTTGTGAACCTACAGCTTTCACAGAATTAAACTGCTAAGTTTAATTTTTGCAATACTAAAAATCCTGGTCTTTAGGTGTTAGCCCACTGCTGGTGGGGACATATTAATCCACTGCTAAGAAGAATTGGCTGAATCTGAGTTTCTACATACAAAGACAGTTAGTTATGAAAAAAAAAAAACAAACATGCCTACATTTTAATCCACAGGATAGGGAGGCAGAGATGACTTCAGACCAAGGATAGACATAATATTACTTTTTTTTTTCTTCCTCTTAAAACTAGGTTGATTGAAAACCAGTTAATCATCATGGAATTATGTTTCATCACTAACACACATGTTCTAAAGCACTTACTCCCAGCTGTTCTCAGACTTTGGAGAATGTGCCCTTGTAAGAATATCTATTTCTTAGAGCATTCTCTGCTGTTCTTCATTCAAATCAATGCAAGTGTGTCTCGGAAAATAGCTTGCAAATTTCCTCCTTTCAAAACTCATTTGTGCCAATCTGCTTTACTCCTTCCTCTCTGGAAAAAATGCTGGATAATCTCATTAGTATTTTGCATGTTTGTGGCTATTGTACAGGAAAGCAGTTCTTTTTGTAGTTTCAGAAGAATATAAATCTCAGTAGTCCATAAATCCTATCGTCATGGTATTTAAGGTAGAACACTCCTGCTGCCCTGTCTACTTGCTTGAAAAAAGGTTTTCAACTGACAAATAAGAAAGGAAGGAAACCTTAAGTCCAGGTCATTTTTAATAATGATAATAAAAGAAAGAAAAATGCGATCCTTTTTTCCACTGTAAATGTCCAACATTATTTTTGCGTGATAAAGCATATGAAGAATCAACACCAAAGTCCATCGAACAGAAATGACAACACTTCCCAAAAGGATTATTTCTGGAGTCCATTTGTATCCCTTAGACAACATACCATATTATGTGAGAGAGTAACAGCCTTGAAGTACAAAACCGGGTATCTATAAATCAATATCTGAGCTTTCCCTGTGGGTTAATGGAGCAGTTCACAAGCTGGTGTGAAAAGACACCCTATGTATAATGTCAATCACGAGACAGTCTGTGTTGGTCCACAGTTTAGAGCATCATTAGTGCTTCTGTAAGTTATGCTGATTGCCTGTGGCCACAAGAATATGAGGTGTCACAGAAGTGGCTTTAGTGCTTTTACTCACAGAGTCTCAAAGAAGATTTTTCAAGAGGAGTGGAGCAGAGTTTGAGCACTGTTTTTGGGTGACAATACTGGGAAATCTGTTCTCTCATGCTATAAGCAGAACTGGGGTCTAAGGAGCTGCTCTAAAATACTAAAAAGTTAATTAAAAACTAACTGCTGCTCCAGCTGCAAACAGAATTAGTGTCTGTTACATGTGATGTTTTTAGCTCAAGTGCTAGGTGCAGGTAGCATCCTCCCTCTCTGGTTACCGTTTAGTTAAAGAGTGGAAATGGGGAAAGTATGTATGGGCCACAGATAACTCTTCGTCCTAGCAGACAAATATGTGATTCTATTTTATAAAAACAAGTACACAAACCAAGAATATACTGGCTGAGGAAGCATTTTTAGTGGGCCATACAGGTCTATTTACATTCTTTTCCGGTTGTCTTTTGACCTCATATATAAAGAATCAGATCCTTTCGAAGCAGAAGTGCCAGTAGCGTTACTGTCTCTGCAGAACCCAACATATGCAAAACATAATTACTAGCCAGATAAATACATTCTGCGTGGATGCTTGTCTTTCAAACATGATTTCTCTCACATTGTTATGTGCGAGAGTTATTATCCCCGCTCCATGGGAACTAAGTAAATTGTTTCCTTTTTAAGTAATATTTTGGTATTAGTCCATTTTCCTTGGGATCATTTTCCTGTAAATAAAAACTTGTGAATACAGCACTTTATTTCCACTTGCTGATGAATTCAACACAATATATCAACTGGGTTGAAATAATGGAGAAAAAATCTATGTTTCACCTTGATTGTTACCTGGAAAGTAGATTATCCAAACTATTTTTTGCTACTTAGGGGCCACAGGTCCTAAAATATCAGGCATTACTGAAGTATCATAAGTATGAAGGTCATACTGAGACTCAGCTATTCCAAGAGAAATGACTGACATAAACTTTTACATATAAACACAAATTTAGGACTAGATTTTCAATTATACGTATTGTGTCATGTATATGTATTATACAAGGGCAGGTCTCCCTTTCATGATGTTTAACAGCTTTTAGAAACTGCCAAAATTACTCCCTGCCCTGTCACAAACTGATATTCTATAGTTCACAACAATTTCGGAAATAAAGCATCATTCTTATTAAATGCATTCAATCATGGGAAGTCTTAACAGAACAGCAAATTAAAGTGACTCCTAATGAGCTGATTGAGTAATGAAGTGCCTGTTACCTTGAAAGATGATGATTATTCTTGAAAAGCTTATAGTTCTAAACTGTCTTTCTCTGCTGAATTTTTGCACTGTCCTCTCTTTTCTAAGACAGTACACCAAGGTTGTACTGTAACATTTCCCAGTATAAATAAGAACATTGTATATATAAAAATAAATGCAACAAAACAAAACAAAAACCACAAACCACCAATCCCAACCCCAAAATGACTGAGTCCAAGAAATGCAGAACAGAGCCAGAATATGAAAAGCTATTAAGCAGCAGATAGTTCTGAAAAACAATCTTTAATAGGAAATGCATTGAATAGGGACTATTCTTAAAGCAGTATTTCAGACCACAGGCCAGGTCTGAGAAAGAGACATCCTAGGATGATGCAGTTGTTTACATGCTTCTGTCCCATGTGTAAAAGGAGAATTTCTAGAGAAATGGTATCTTATGCTAGAGAGGATACATACGGTAATGATCTTCAATGCTGGAATGGGGTTAGAGACAGCTGGAGTTATTCTCAACTGAAGAAGGGGCCAAACTGTCTCCAATTCTTGCCACAGGGTTAAAGAAAGCAAAGGTGGAATCAGGTCCTGTTCATCTTCTCCCCATGTAAACCCTGTATCAAGCTGAGACATCAGGGTTTCCAAATTTGATACAGAAAATAGAACTGCCAAATAAATGACAAAAAAAAATGTGGGAGGCTTGGTTCAGTGAAGAAAGTTCAGTGGCTGCTAAGCTCACATTTTTTTCCAAACAGAAAAAAAAACTTACCATTTGCAACTCTCACGTTGGACTTTGCTGTGATAGTTGTAGCACTTATTCAGGAGAATCATGAATCAGTCATACAGAGCCTATGAATCATTCTTACACCACATCAATAAAAGAAAGCAAAACTTCATCTTATCTGAGTATTATTTGTCTTTAACTGGTGATTCATGTATCATATAATTAACAAGCATTTATTTCCTCCCCAAAACAAACAACTCCTTCTCCAAACAACCCATTAAAATAACTGAAATTTCATCAGACTCTAGCTTGATTCAACTTTTATAGGTGTGCATAACAGAGTCTTTCCTTCACAGTCCTGTACACTTGTGAGAGTTACATAAATTTACCAATGGGACAATGGACATTTCTGCAGGATAGAGTACATCTGTTCAGATTCAGCTAGCTCATCTCTAAACTTGATATATTAACCAGGGATATTCTCATAATGTAGTCTGGATTGTAACTGTTTCCTCTCTTGGATTTCACCCTTTGTTTGTAGCTCATTTTTTAGAAACTGGCTCAATCTGTATTACATGTAATGCTTTGTTTCACATGGGAGTCTTTAAATAGCAATCACTCAGCTGTTTGCTTTCAGAAAGCATTCTGTAGCACTCCTGTACTAGGGGTCCAAAGCTGGATACACTGTTCCTAGTGTGATCTAATGAGTCTGAGGAAAGGGGAGGAATCACTTTCTGCTATCTACTGGCTATGCTCCTGATGGTACAACCAGCATGCTGTTAGCTTGGACACGGCTAGACAGATTTCTGCAGAGATCCCTGAGTCAGTCCTCTTGCACCAGTAGTTCCTCCCTTCTTTGAACCATGTCTCAAGACACAAATGTCTCCCAGACGGGGGCAGTGAATGTATTGAGTACATCAGCCTTATCTGCATCCACTGTCAATAAATCACCCTCAGCAGCAGACTCACATTATACTTGTTTATTCTTTTTTCTGCTAACATAGCTAGCAACAGAAGCTCTTTTTGCTGATTATCTCTAGAGTTTCAAGTCTAGCTCAGCTTTTCCAAGACCATCCCAGCATGCCTGGGCAGTGTTTCTATGTTCCTCCTCTGTAGACTGCCCTTGCTTCCTCCTCTTTTATATATTCTTTTTGCACCAGAGTGCAGTCATGAGTTCCCCGCTGAGCCAGCTGGTATCCTGATACATTTACTCATTTTTCTGAGTATTCGGATGGACTGCTATTGTGTTTGAGGGAGGGTGTTTGAGCTATAGACTCCTGAAAGTATGGATAACTAATGAGTTAGTTGCCTTTTTTTTTTTTTTTTTCTTAATTCAGTAGGTGTAGGTATTTTCCACATCTTTTATTACACTAATTGGCATTGTGTACTACTTTTATAGACTCTTCTTGCTTGAATGCTCAATATTATGTCAAGTTTTATACACTAAATTTGATGTAACTTAGGTATACTTATGCATGCATTAGGAAATCCTGTGTATGTTGTACATTAAAAATAGCTGAAATTGCAACCTAGATATTGTTTGCCACAAGGACTTTTCCAAATGTCATTACTAATGTGCTATATGGTGTAAATCCTATGCTGATACCCATTATATTGTGAGTAACTATATGCTGTATATGTGTTTTCTTGTGCTAGTGGCCAATTTGTCTGGCCTGTTAGGCATCTGCCTGGTTTTCATACAAGTGTGTTTGAGTTCAGAAAACAGATCTTATAATGTTTACTCTACCATGGATCATCATTTGGATCATTACCAATCATTTGGACAGATTGATGCTAAAGATAATTGCAATGGGGGTTTTCTTGTAAGTTTTAGAAGCAGTTCATCACTTATCTTATACTGTGAGATAAATGCAACTGCCATTGGCAAACAATTAAGGCATCCTTGACATACATTATTCAGCACTTCATTCCCATCATTAGAGATGTGCAGAAAACAGATCTTCTAAGAAGGAAATATTTTTCACGTCAGGTGGAATTCTTGTAGTGGTTTTAATAGTGAGGCAACCCCACTGAAACACTTTCTCATTTCAGAAGAAAAAGTTTGTTGCCAACATTTCCTTACATAGGTCATGGCAAACGACAGCACTTTCTTCTCCATTTCTCTTCTGCCACTTTTTATTTCATATTTGCTTCAAGTAATGATGCATATACTTTCTAACTGATGTGCCTTATGCTCTTTATTCCAGGCTAGTGAGTAGGGGAGATAGATAGAAATCTGCTGTTTCCTTTAAGGGTTAATACTGATTTTTCCTTTAGGCTAATGCAGGCAAACACCACCACAATCAATATACCCATGTGCTAACTACCTCCTGACAGGAGCTCAGCACCTCCGGCTGCCAGCGTTGATGGCATTCAGCACCCTGCCAGAGTAGGACCCTAACAAATGGAGCATCATGTGTCAGCAGCAGAGCGTAGGGTATGCTGCAGCTTTTGTGTCACTCTGGTGTTGTCAGATACATGGGTTTAAGTAGTGCTCCCCTCAAATACTCATCATTTTGGGATGTGATTCCATCTGAGGGTATTAAAAAAGATAACTGAGACATGATCTCACTGGTTAAGTCACCCCAGCTTGGTGGCCTGGCAGCATATTCAGATCTGTAACTCATTCCTTGTTTTCTTTCAGTTCTTTATATAGAGACAAGGACTGCTACACAAACACAATGTGACAATTAAAGCATATTTAATGAATATCATTAATGATGAATTCAACTGCTGTTTGAAGGTGTTGATAAGCTTCATTAAATATACTTCCACTGCCTAAAACAGCACTGACGATATTTTTAATTTTATTAAAACATTTTTTCTCCCCGCTGCTTGCATATTTGACACTTTCAAATCTGTTTGTTTCAGGATGGATTTTATTTTTAATCATCCTAGTGTGATGTTAAAAAGTTCATCTATAAAACCTGCTTCACCGACTGTCTAAAAGAAGCTGTCTTTTACTCTCTTCCCATGCAACAGATAAAAGTTTCTTGAGGGTGTACAACAGCAGTTCTGTGGTTACATTTCCAAGGCTGGTTGCCTCTACAATCAATTCATTTGGTGATGCAAAAGAGTTTATGCTTAGCGCGTGTATTACAGTACAGTAAGGATTTCTTATTCAGTCTTTTTACTTTTTTTTTTTTTTAATTTAAGTGTGTTTTTTATTTTAACTCAGATGCAAAGACATTCCTACTTCTCCAGAGGTCAATGAGAGATTCATATACTGGCAGTATAATTGCAATCATTTCTGCATGTAACAGATACAGTGTCGTATTCAGGGTAGCTATTTTATGTGGTTCATTTCTACACAGGATTAATTTAGTGTACATAGCACTGTGACATGTCGTATTTTTAATTTAAAGGAATGAGAATATACATATCATTTATCATTCGCATGGACCAAATGGTCATTACCAGATTGCCAGTTAATAGCTGATTACAAATGTTGACTTGTTTTTGTCAAGAAGAACAGTTAAAGATACTTGGCCCTACAAGGCTTGTGTAAAGTCAGAATGTGACCAACAACCAAAATTATGGCATTTCTAAGCCTTGTTTCTGATTCTTGTTTCTTGTTTCTAAGCCTTCTTTGCAGAAGAATAGTTATCTTTACAAACATGTATTACACAACAATTTACCTTTATGACTAACATAACTTCAGAAATTGTCTTTATCTAAATGAAAAGAAATGCAAACCCAACACCCTGCAAACTAAAAAGTTTCATTTCTGAAAAGCTGTTTGAATAACTGTAAAGCTTATGTGTTTTCATGTAGATTTAAAATACTTGAAATTATTTGATAGTTACATATTTGATATTTAGAAATTAGAAATTTGATAAAGGTTTTAGAAGTATAGGCTTTTTTGAGACCTTGTTGAACAGATGATCAGTGAATCATTCTTTTTTAGATATACAATATATTATAGAGTACATTTTGCAAGCAATTATGAGAGCAAAGTGACTTAGAGGATATTTTAAAATTGAAGTAATTCATACTGACTAGAGCCCTAATCTGTACTGTTACGGCATTTTTATCATTCTTTGAAATGATCATTTTCTCTCTGTGACCTGAACCAATGAAAGGGAATGTAATAAGAAATTTTAGGGACCAAGGGTAGTGAATTCAACCATAGAACTGCCCAGGTCTATTGTGTGGGAGAAATAAGTGTTTTATTTTCAAAGTGGTAATGCTAAATTTAAGCCCTTTTTTAGTTCAGGATTGAAAATTCCATTACACCTACCTAATCAGCCTTTCTGAAGTGCAGCAAAAAGGCTGCACTTAGCCAGACATATGTCAGGCTAAAGGCTACTGTGCATCACCCCAAATTGCTACTACCCTAGAGACGTAAGACGGAAACTTTCCTTTCAATATTTTAGGCAGTAGAGATGCCTTCAAGCACACCTGTGTTAGAGGTTGAAAGTGTCTTACAGTTTGTAGAAATAAAATACTAGAACTGTGATACTGAACCAAGAGCCGGGATCAAAGTCATCAGGCTATCTCTTGATCATTATATGCAAATGAACCTTTCCAAATGGATTGAAGAACTATTAAAAAGTTCATTACTACCTGCCATGGACACATGATCTATATACTGTAGAAGAAAAAAAAAATAGTAAAGAAAAATAAACAGAAAAAAATGAAAAGGTTTTTGAGTCTGTTCTCTTCTGTTGGTTTGCCAATACTTGCAAATCATCAACGTTCTTTTTCCTTATGTGGTAGCAATATGCAAGGGAAAAATTACAGGGTTTAATCAATTTGAAATCTGTTTTTTGTTTGTTTGTTTTTGGGGCAAGCATATCAGCCTTCAATCAGTGGTGGTCAAATTAATTCTATTTTGAGTATTTTTAGGATCTCAGGGCCATAATCTTAGAGTCATTGAGAAGCTTGTGTTTTTAAGCAGGTGGAAGAAGAACGTGTAAAAACCTGCTGGAGAAGTTCCTAGTTAGCTCCGTGCATAAAGTTCATTTCAGTTTTAATATTACTACAGCTTTGAAGGAGGAGAGAAAGAGCAAAAGATATGAAGGGAAATGTGGATTCTCAAGCATACACAGAATTACATTTTTTTCCCCTGTTGAGACTCTCCTCCAACTCAACATAAATAAAGCAGCTGGTATGGTCATATGCTGAACATGAATCAGCTGAGCACACCTGGCAATAGGCTGTTTACTCATTTCTGTAGTTTGCTAGTTAGCAGGAATCATACTGTCTTTCTTTACAAAGATGCACACAATTTTAACCCTGTATATGATGAAATTATGAGATATGTTCACCTTTTGTATGAGCCAGGCACTACAATGCATGGACAGATTTTCAAGAAAAGTTACTGGGTTAGAATACTCAGCTCTTTGATCTGTGAGGATTTTGATTGTGTATGGGGTGTGAAAATAATGGCCTGAATTCTGTGCCTAAGTGAGGGCTGATCTTTTCTGAAAATCTGTCCCGAACTGCAAATTTAGGGAAGTTATAAATCTGACGTGCTGAGTAGTTCAGTGATGTTTTACTGTTCGTTATACCATAGAGGATTTACTGCAATTTTAAAACTCAGACTTTGCATTTGGTAATATCTACAACGGATAATAACAAAAGAAATGTCATATTAATATTGCCTTTTCATTGCTACCACTTAGGCTTATTTACACATCTTTTTCATGTCACCAACAAATATCCTGGGTACAGTGACAGAGCAGAAGGGACAAACTACAAATTCTCTACTATTCTACAAATGATTTCTTCAGAGTAACTGGAAATATTCACCAGTGAATGTATTGTACTTAGTGGTTTTGGTACCAACATTATTTTTAGCTTTAATACGGTTTATGGGAAATGCAGTAAATAGCTTCAGATATATTTACTATCACGGTTGTAATTACTCATAATTATATAATTATAATCAAATTGAATGCCTAACACTAGCTATCAAACAAGGATATAGTCAATATTACCACATGAAATTGGCTTGGCTCTGCATTAAATTAAAATCCAAAAGTCAAACAGGAAGTTTGATGTAGCACTTGAATCTGACGCCTTTTCAGACTTCAAGAGTGAGGGTCCTCTGGAGAAGCTGTATGTTACAGACCACTCCAAAAAAGAGAGAAAGCAAATATAAGCTCTGTAATAAATATGTAAGCACAATAAGAAAGTGTGCAGTAATGACTGTATGAGCCTGCATGAAATATTTTAGTCCTTGGCAGAACTGTGGGATAGCAACAACAGAAATATTTTTTTTTCAGGCTCCACCCCACTAACTTTTCATGTCATGTTTCAACTGAGTCATTTCTGTGAATGCTGAATTTCTCTGTACCCAGATTTAAAATAGCTGAATTTGAAAGCAAGAAGACTGGCTTGGACATTTTTGCTCTACCATGAGAAATTCAAATTTGAGGGTTGTTGGAAATTCAAATACCTAACATCTTCAAAATTAAACTTTTGGGGCTGGTTTGGGCTTGCGTCAGTAAACAGCATCTTCATTACAATGATTATTCCAAACATACACGGCTTAAAACCTACTTGCAAAATAGTGCAAAGCAGGCAGAAAGCACGCAAAAGGGCCACACAAGCAAATCTTGGATGTCAGGTATCCACCAGGTGGGATGAGAGCATGAACAGGGAATATAGAGCCTACAGTAAAACTAACACATTGATTCCATGGGAATTGTTGCAAATGCCAGAATTCAGGTTGGAGCCATTTTTGTCTTTTATCAAGGCTTACAGGAAGAGTAGGAAGGTGAGCTAACACCCCTTTCCCTCACCTACCTTAACTGAAACAAGCACAGACTCAAGAGAGCAGAGGACTGAAAGTCAAGGCTCCCTCTTGGAAGTTTTCTAGATTGATTTGCTTTCTCTTCAACCTTGATAAAAGCATATTTATTTCTAGGATAGCAAAATGTCAGATTAATGATTTTTTTTTTTTCTGTAGCAGAGTAAAAATACAAGCTGTGAAGTGGTGTGGTGAGAAGACAATGTACATAGACTATTTGAATGCTAGGTTTTCCTGATGTGTTTTTGTTTCACCATATTTACATTTAGTCTTTTTTTCAGAAGTAATCAATTAGAAAGATGTGGCTAAAATAACTGGAGAGAAGTTACCTAGGACTTTTTGATGCTACCTAGTTAGATATTTCTGAAGGTCTGATTTATGACATGTACAGTGCAGTGTTACTGTAATTTAGGCCAGGGCTCTTACTTACCCAGGTTTTTCATTACACTGCCCTAGATTGTTAGTTTTGTACAACTTCTGTTGTACAGTCATCCCTTCCTGCATGAAAGGATCACATACCAATAACAAACACTTCTACAGGAAGCCAGGGAGCTGTGCAGGAGGGTCACTGTGGACATGTGCACTCTCCCAGTCAAAGTAATCACCAAACAAGTTCCAAGGATTTCTAGGGTCAAGAATGAAATGTAGGGTAGTGAGCAATGCCTGAAAATTTAATTCAATTCAGTGGACAGCTCTTGATCTTCTCTTTTCTGCTACTGCTTCTTCATTATGAGCAGGACACTGCTGATCATCTCTGGTACAGGAGAGGGACTTCCCTGAGAGGGTAAAACTAGGTGTGCTGGAGAGCATGCAAACAGCTGGTTTGGGAATCAGCTGTAAATTTCACAGCTGGTTTCTGCAAACCAGCCTGAACTACTTTGAGTGCTGCCTCTGGCTGTGCAGCTGTATCCACAGTACACAGGTGCTGGTATGACCTAGATCCCAGTGCAGACTCATACGTAGAGACATGAATGTGAAGTAATAAGAGGCAGAAAGTGAAGGACTTTCACTGAGTTAACAGAATTGGAAGTAAACTTAACTCCTAAGCACTCACTATGTAGAAAATTAGGGTTGCAGTGTGTGGCAATGGAAAGAGAAACTCACAGCAGTGTGCACCCAATAACATTCATGGATTTCAAGAGTCTCAAACACGGTGTTAATCTTTGGATCTTCTGCAACTAAAAGCTACTCCCGTCAGCACAACCTGAGAGTAAATCTATTGAAAACCTCCAAAAGACCTTGTAACCCTTCTCACCATAGCCATCTCAGAGGTATAGGTCTTTCACTGAAAGGCCATTTTATTTCTTCATATTAAAGGTGAACTATATTTTCCTATAATCTCTCTGATGCATCAAGGTAACATAGACTTCTATTTGATGTAAACTGAGGAGTATCTCTTCATTTAGATTGCTCCCAAATGCAAAATAAATAGCTATTAATAAAATCACCAATATAAACAAATTCTTTCCAGATACTTGTTAAAATAAATTTTTGACTATTGCCATCTAGAGGACTCATCTCTGTCTGTTAACAATATCACTTCATTGGTCATACATTATGTATAAACTTTCTTCAAATGCAGGTATTACCTAAATGAGGTACATAATTCCACAGGGTACCTAAGTCAGGTTCTGCAAAGAGAGGTACAGGGAGGGACATGCCCTGCAGTAGGCAATAAAATGCAACGAATAGTAGATCGACTGCAAAGACCAACTCTTACTCAACTGCTACAAAAGTGCTAAAAGCAAAGTGTGGCCCTCTGTGGAGATGTCTCTGAAGAAAGGAAACAGGCCAGAAGAAAACACAGGAGTCAAAATGCAATCTTGGAAAATGCAAGCATTATTTCAGCAAATGGAGAAGGCTCAAAACAATTTATAATTACTTTTATAAAATTTTAGAAAATTTAAATGTCTGTCTTGCCTTCTTGTTCTCCACAGCCACCATTCTATTTTTTTTTAATTTTATTTTATTTTTTTACAATTCCTGAATGTCTAGTCTGTATTTTTAAATTTCTGTTTACCTAAATGAAGGTACTGACATTCACTCTTTCTAAAAGCATTGTTAGTGCCACAAATAGGAAACCAATCTCAGACTAACTTTTCCAATTCCCTCTGCTATAATGGTCTCCCTGCCAGCCTATCTTTCATTTCTGTCATTTGTTTAGTTGTGCTTCTGCTTTAATCCAGGCTAGAAATACCAGGATTTTCCTAACTGTAGAGCCTAACACAGGGCAACTCTCAGATATTTGAGAGTTTCATGGAAAATGGGATTGTAAAAGTAGTTCTTACTGCTTTAAGCACTATTTCTCCCATTGCCCCTTAGTTGCATGCTCCCAGGTGCAGTAAAAACTAGTCAGGTAAGCAGAAGTCCAGGACAAATCTGACTTTTTAATTAATACTGAAGACGTCAATTTGTCATTGCACAAGTTTATTTATGAGCTACTGAGACAAAATATCTCAAGGCCAACAGTTGAGTCACGCTCAGCTGTGATACTTATTTCAAGGACACATACAGAAACAAAAGACTGAGCATGGATTCCTATGGAGAAGCTTTTCATTGTAACTTAGAACAGTCACTTTTTAGAAAAAATAACCAAAGTTCACACGTATCCTTCTTCGTGCAACATTTCAGGCCAGGCACAATTTTACACTGACAACAAAAAACAGATAAACTGTTTTCCAAACATGCATTTGCTTAGAAACTAAATTACCCATTACACCCTAAATTTTTTCACTGGATAAAAATATTTTATGCCATACTTAGGCAAACAAGCATGTAGTAGAAATTGAGCGGACAGCAGATTAAGAAACAGAGTCTGTATGAAGCATTCAGATAGTCCAGGGATGAGGGCCAAATCTAACTAGGCACCTATATACATGTTAATTGCTTTTCCAGTCTTCCACTCCTGTAAAATGAGTAGATGGAAAATTCAAGAATCTTTAACCTTTGTAGCTTTATGCAAAGAGTTGTTGGACAGTAATACAAGCTTGCCTATTTATCAGCACAGTGTTAAGTGTTGTACCCATTTAAAAGATGGTAGTGCCTTTACTGCAGTGCCCCAGATCACCAGAACTCCTTTAACAGTTGCTTCAGAGCACAGTTTTTCTTAAAAAACACTACAGCCCAAAGAGAGCGTTAGAAGTGCAAAACTAGGATGTGACCTGATACATTTATGCTCAGCTCTAAGTACTTCCCAAAATAGTGACATACCTATCAGATGTATAAAAGAACAACTACTGTATGCTCACTAACAGCTTGTAAGTGAATTTTTAAATATTGAGTAGGAGGAGAAATGACAGCTGACCAGGAAATAGGGTTATAATACGTTCATTTTAAAAAGCATCATTTTGAAACACTTTCACAAAAACACTACTCAAGATGAATGGAGCAAACATAAGCTTTACTTTTTATCCTAAAGAATGAACACCAAATGCAGTATCGTCTCTAATACTGCATTGCGGTACCACTTCTGGGTTTCTGTCCAAGTCTTGGTGTGGGACTTGAACTCACAGCTTCCTATCCAGCTTAGAAATTTACTGTGAACTCAACCATAAAGACATATATTGTGCTTTGAATTATGCAGCAAAATATGTACTATTATAAGATAAATAATGATACAGAAAGCCAATTTAAAGACCAAGATACATACATCAAGTGTTTTTATTTCTCTTAAAATATTTGTGTTATTGCTGCAATAATATAAATAAGTAGTAGAGTGGACCAGATTCTCATTCATTCTGCTTTTACATCAATATAATACCTACGCAATTTCTTCCAACCTGTTGCAGGCAGAGGACTAGACCCATTAAGCTTAACAGTTACTAATCACGTCATTGAACTTGTATTACTAACATTTAATTTAATGCTTCTTTTATAATATAGCAGTCCTCCTTCAAGAGCTAAATACTTATATGGATGGCCTAACTCATGTGTTACCCTAGGACTTCAATTGTAGTGTACGGCTAATAGTGCTCTATTTGTAGTAAAGGATGACTATTTTGAATTCTAGAGAGATTGTTATGACTGCTAACAGCTACTTAAATATAGAGGTATAATTTGGCTCTGCATCCCAGCATCCAAATGAAAATAAGAGATAAATCTGAGGAATGAAAATTTACAAAGACTACAGGTATTGTCGTGGTTTATTTGACCACAGACTCAGAACATAAAGGGCCCAAAATAGCTGATGAAAGAGCAGCACAAACCAATGCCACCTTAGTGTGCCATTTCTCCAATACTAACATACTGTCAAGGATCAGAATAAAATTTGAAATCCAAGATCCTTCCTTTTGCATTTTCCCAGTAAATCTCCAAGCATCCCATGGAGAAGGGCTTGTCCACAGCTGCTGGCATTGGTAACTCTCAGCATCACACCTTTTTGAATGCTGCCCCAGATGTGGAAGCCACAACCGAAAGCTCCTTGATACACACAGCATTAGTAAGTGATTAGTATGCACAGCTATGGAAACATCAGAGAAACACCCTACTTCTACTAGACCCTGATTAAGTGCTAACCACTTGAAACAAATGGAGTAAAGGTCAGAAGCTAGAAACCCATAGTAACAGCAGAAGAAATGGGCTGATAATCAATTGCTAAAGAGGTAAAAAGAGAGCTTGGAGAGCTTTTATCTTGAAACCTTCTCTGCTCTTCCTAAGCTTTCTCAGGTACAAGGTGATGGTGTAGCTTGCTTTCATTTGCATGCCCTACCTACTTTTCATACTCATGCATAGAGGAGTGGAAAGCATTTGGTGAGCTCTCAGAAGTCAAGCACTTGCTCTGCTCTTGGCTTTTATTATGAATGAGTGTGAAGAATGGTGTGAACCATTATATGGTGGTTCTTTGGCTGGAGAAAAAAAAGCTGCTATAAGTCAACTCAAANCAAAAAAAAAAAAATCCCTAAAATACTGTTCCAAAGTGGGAAGGTAGATTTTTTTTGACAGTGTCAAAAGAAATCTTTTCTGCTGCAAAGTACCTTATCAGTGGTGCAATTCACAATTGCATATGATGAAGCTGTCTAAAAAAATTCACTCACCTTCTAAAAATTTGGCAAAATTCAGTCCAAAGTCATAAATAGCTTCTGTTTTGCATTCAATTTTACTGCAAACTTATCTTTGTTTTGGAAAATATTTTTTTCTCAATTTTAATTTTAAAATTCTTAATTGGTCCTTAGAAATATCTTTGGCCTAAGGGCAGAGAATCGCTGTCTGTGACTACCTAACTATTTCATTATAACAAAACAAACAGCTTGACAGTCTTTCTGCTTTTGAAGGTCTAGGTGCAACAAAAAATGAATGCAATGGCTTTATCCCTCAATGTATTTGGCAAAAATTGAAGTTACAAAGCCATTTCTCATGCACAAGATAGTTGGTCAGATTCTGTATGAGCACCTTGTATTATGCATATAGAAGTTGTTGGCCAAAAAGGAGAGGTGGAAGGAGTTTGTACAGATGGATACCATGTTTCTGACATTTCTGAGAGTCAGATAGTCCCTGATACAAGATTAAGGCATGGCTGGACAAATCTGTAAGGACAGCACGTTTTTAGACATGCACAAATTCACATAGTTAAATTCCTGACTTAACTGTCTTTGTTCTCTTGCTAATCCTGCCCAATACATGTTAACTAGGTCTTTAGATATGAGGATTGCAAATGCAAAGTGTTAGAGATGTAATATCAGCAGGCAGTCAGGAAGATCAGAGGAATAACAGCAAAACTGCTTCCACACAGAAGCTTGTTTCCTTAGCCATTAACTGCAATTGTGATTGAAATTACTGTCTTGAGCAAATCTCTTCACATTTCTTCTTTCAAATTTCTTGGAAAAACTGTTTCATAACAGACTTTGTTAGGTGAAGAAATACACACGACTGGAGACTAATCACTAGGTTGATGAAACAGTCTCATCCAACAAAGACTGAAGTTACTTAGGCAAATGGCTTTTCACTATGACAGAAAAATATCAGAATAAAACTTTTCAAGCCTTTTAAACTTTTAAGCAACAGCTTAAAAGCACTTTCTATCATTTCCAATCAAAGCCTCTAAGTTCTGATCGTCTTATTGCAAATGATAGAATGTATTTTAAAATGGTCTTCTGAAATATAAGCCCAGAACTAATGATATCCAAATGTAGGCCTGTTTCAGTCAGAGTTTCTCTGATTTGAACATACAGCTACATTAACTCCACTTCATTAAAATTGTTCTGAATGCGTGCATCAGCTTAAATGGAATTAGAACTTGGGCTAAAACCAGCATAAAAATACATTTCATATTAACCCGGATTGGTATCTAAAAGGCAGAACAATGGGTTGTGAGAGAGGTTGCCATGACTGACGCTGATGCACTTCTACACTTGTAACTTTAGGATTAGAAAAATAAAGGAGGTGCTTTGGTTTGAAATTGTCATATTTGCTTTTGCTTATTAGTGAGGTGAAGTGCCACAGATGGAAATGTAACAGAACTCTTAAAATATTTAAGCGTCTTTCTACTGCTGATGTTGCCACTTTATCTCAAACTAGATTAGTTATTACTTATATTTTAGTATAAGTTTATGGTATAGTGCACTGCTAAAATGTTTTCCCTGTATTCTGATTTTTAAAAGAAATCTGGTTTACTTTTTGGTGAAGAATTTGGGGATAATGAAAAGAAATAGCTATTGTAACTTTTAAGCATCTAAAATATGAAAGAAAAGAAAACTGCTAGTGCAACTATTCAAATGCTCCAGACAGCTTCAATTCAAGGAAATTGTGGCGGGAAAGTCATAATATGCCTTCTCTTTCAACAGTATAGATTCCTAGTTGTATCATCTGTAATAATTTCTTGTGACATTATAGTAAACATAACTATCTTTTCCTTAATTTATGTTGCTCAGTTAATGAAAAATTACGTTTTCTTTTTAACTGCAGCATAATCGTATTGCCTAATGATTAAATTATATAACACATTTAATCCTGATTGATATTGGAGTAAAGAAAAAAGTATTCCTGCTACTAATTAATGAGCATTTCTGTATCTCCAAAAAAAATTATTTAACTAATCTAATGTATAGATTTTCTTGGGGCTAATTGTTCAGTTTAATGAACCAGATATCTCCCACTGAAGCAAGTGTCATGTGCCCTTATGCCAAGTGGATAAAAAATTGCAACCCCGCCTTGCACAATACCAGTAGTTATGGGTCAAAGCCTATTCCAAACCGTCTTCTACTTGTGTAGTCTCTTCAACTTTAATAGGAATGCACAAGCAGAACAGAGCAGAGTTTTCAATTACACTTTGGCTTGAGATTTGATTTTTTTGTTCTCAGTTTGTGTTATGATAAAATTTAGGTTGTTCAAAGTACCAAAACTGAAAATAAATAGAATGAGAAAACTCAGCTATGAAATAGATTGTCTGAAGGAAACAGATAGGAAGCCATTTTATCTACTTCTCAGATTTTACTAGTGAGGGTGTGTTACAGGGAATGCAGGGATTACTGGCAGGAATGAACCACAGCAAAAGCCTTTCAGATAGCGTGAAAGAAACCAATTATTAAAACAAAATATAGGAAAGCAATTGAACATAACTGAAGTCCCAGAGGAACTTGATATCATTTGCCATTATTGATGCGTGGGATAGGATAAGTTAAAGATAGTTGACAGTGAATTGTAATGATGTGGTGGAATGGGATAGAAACACTCATCCATGAAATCAGGTTGAACACAAATGAAAAAGAGCAGTTATTTGCTTTGTCACTTTTTGCTTCTCGTTAATGGCTGGAGTGCCAGATTATCCCCATCCAGACACTTATGACATTCACTATTTTTTCTACATCTTAGTCCAAACGGAAGACCTCTGGAAAA
>VXAA01006941.1:502476-527033 GCA_013399115.1 Anseranas semipalmata | reverse complement strand
AGAGAGAGAGAGAGAAAAAAGAAAAAAAACAAGCACGCAGACCAGTTTGAAATAAAATATCATGCCTGGCAAAGTGGCAAGTTTTGTTTGACGTTACCAAATTAGTGATTTATCATAACATTTATATTTGGAGGATTCCCTGTCACATCTTTGCCCTTTGCCTCTTATGTCAAAGATTTTGCCACACAACTTATCATCTGTGCCACCATCTTCAGCAAGAGCACTAATAAGAAGGGAATATAATCAATGCTTTTTCAGCAGTATTTGGTTAAAACCCCTGTTAACATCTATGGATTTTTCCTTTGGCATCAATAGATTCAGAATTCAGAGAATTTATACTTTCTAATTTGCCGTTGGAAACATTTTTATTTAGATTAACTGCTCACAGTTTTTTAAGAGCATTCCTAGGTATATTTGAAGGATGTTTTCGGTAATTAGGAAATGCACCAATGGCTAAAAACTTGCCATGCACTGTATTATCAAACTGTCTAGCAAAAACAGTCCCTCTAGGGTCTGGGTGTTTTTTTGTTTGTTTGTTTTGTTTTGTTTTGTTTTTTAAATTCACCATGAACCCACATGAACTGGACTGTATAATGGGGTGATTCTTTCCTGTTAGACTTCAATGGCAACTCCTGCTTCTCCCTGGCAGTCCTCACCAATCCCATTTAAAAGGGACTGAAAATGTTTGAGCTGGGGAGAGAAGGGAAATATTCTTTAAAAATAAAAGAAAAATCTTATTCCTCTAACTCTCAAGTGGTATTTCCTGGGTCAAACCAGAAAACGTGCTTATTTAACCAACTTATACATGAGACAACCTAGATATATCAGCTCATTTTCATTCTTTGTTTGAGGTCCAGGCACTGAAATGTTATTCTTACATACCTTAAACCTTGGCCGTTCTCTGATTTTTTATGTTTTCCCTTTATTTCCCACATTATGCAACATCAAGCACAACAGACACCAAACATTCTGAGACAGACAGAGGATTACCGTTTCCACATCACAAATATATATATATATATAAAGCAAGCAGATTACTACCTAATTGTATGTTTCATAATGCAGCAACATTATGATAGTGTTTTTGTGCCTGGGTATTTAAGAGGCATTCAAGTGATTCTTACAAGCCAATAATTTCTATGTCTGTGTCAAGGAACACATCCATACTACAGGAACGTTCTTCCAAATTTTTGCTTTAGTGTGCTAAGCACAAACCTCAGTTGAAAAGAAATCAGAAATGAAGCACATTTATATTTTCCTGATACTGTGGTAGGCTGGCTCAAAATCAAAGAGCCAAGCAAGAATTGCCAGACCGTGATATGCTTGTGCAGTATTTGGCTCATCAGCCCTGTATGCTATGGCAAGGTTACTTATACAAAATTGGAGGCAGGAGCCTGAGAGCTTTCAGCACATTTGAACTCATGTGGAAAGGGACTCAGGACAGATCTTTGTAAGAAGCATAAAGAGGTATAACTGTAGCATATCCTTACTAAACTTTGCTTGATTTCTCCTGCCATTCAGGAGTCTCTCAGTGCTGATTCTTGTATATTGCCCAGGCTTATCTGACTTCTCTTAACCAACTGGAAAAAAATAATGGCAGAAATATCCTCACTGTCCCAAACACTTCTCCCTTGCCCAAGTGTTATTAATATTCCCTGGTTATCCAGAAATAGTTGTGTATACATATAAAACTTTTATTTCTAGCAAGGGTGAAGTCAAGATTTTTTTTTTAAAATAGAGTGCTTTCATCAATTGATTCTCTTCTTTTTCCTCTCCTTGACTACAGACCTTTACTAAATCATTAAAAATGGGTAAAGAGTTTGACATGAAATAACTGGCATAGAAGTTTCTGGTCTTTGCTAGAGCTACTGAGAGCATTTTTAATAAACAGGCATGATAATTCTCTCTTTCAACACTAATGACAACAATAATAAGTCCACGACAGGGACCTTGGGAAGTAAGCTACAAATTTGTGGCAATCTAAGTACAACAAAACTCAGAAATGCAAAATGTAACTTTATTTCCAGAAGCTTTTACTTACTAGACAGTAAGTTAACCAAATGCATTTTCTGAATAACAATTGATGAATTTTGATAATCACATACTGTATCTGCAGTCCTTACCGTCTGATCTGTGTATTGTTATATGAGTTAGGTTAGCGCCGCCATAATATATGGCTTAACGTTGACGAACTCAGCCCATTTACCTCCTTCATCATGAGTAATAGTGGTCTTGCATCGTAGTCCAACTTCCCAAAAACTTGGGATATGATATAGTAAACTGAGATGCCAAAGTGCTGATGAAAAATTTGAGCTCTGCTAACACTGATGGTTACTATTGACTTATTATAACAGTGCAGAGTTGGCAAGCTGGATCCTTCAGAATTTAACTAAACTATCTTTGTTCAATTCAGAAAGCCAAGCTGAAGAGCTGACCTTTTATTTCTATTTAGATGCACTATTACAGATATTTAATGCAACCTAGCTGTGTCACTTTTCTCTAGGAAAATACACATCTCCCATGACCTCTGTTACATTCAAATAACCATATTGCAGTGGGTGAGTTGCTTGTAAATAGCACCTTAGGGTAGGAGTGAGAAGATTGGTTCCAGGCTGTCATGCCATACTGTTTCCTTGCAAACAGCTTTTCGGTATCTATGTGCAGCAAACTTCACCCTTCAGATCCCAATGGCTTCACAGCAAGTGACTTTTCATAAAGCAAGTGGCAGAAGAGCTATTCCTATGGTTCACTGCTTGTCATTGCTTTCCTTTCTGTGATGCATACATTTCACTTTGAAACTGTTCTGCTTTTCCTATGACTTTTCCTATATGTTTGCTGCTCCCACATTACTGTTCCTTTTTGTATCACCCATTTTCCCTTAGCAGGATCATAGGTATTTCTCAGATGCTCTCAATATTATCTTCCCTAAATTGAAAAACTTGAATTTTGGACTGATCATATTTATGATTAAACTACCTAGCAAGGGTCATTTGGAGACATTTAGAAATTCTGTGAATATTTATCCCCAAGTTCAGCATCAGTGGATGTTATTTTTGGTCACAGAGGTTGTTTTCTCTTTCCCTTTCTCATCTGTTCTTCCCTGAACCTGCAGTAACAGTGTCAGCAATTTCCCTGTTTTAGCTCATCATTTTCAATATATTTGTTTTTTGAGCCAAGTGGAAAATAGGAGAGTAGGAGGAGTTTTATTTAAAATATGTAAGATGTGATCTTTTCAATGAGACACTAGTTTCTCTTACAACTACTGCAGTGAAGTATTTCCACACAAAAATAAATTTAATTCAGAGGATTACTGCAGCACTTATGAATGTTTGATGAAACTCTAGAAAGCTCTTTATTCTTTTATGTATTCCAGTTTATGTTTAATAAAGTACAAAACAAAAGCATTCCTTCAGTGATCTTGTTTGTTCTCAAATGTCTGTCATACTGTAGAACAGGAATCAGGTATAAAGACACAGCAAATTTCCAAGTCAAAGAAAAAGACTGTTTCTGGGATATGTCAGGGAGAGAAAAATAATTCTCCAATTTTGTTATGTAGTATTCTCCTCTCTACAACTTCAGTGCCTTAAAATATAGTGACACAAGAGATAAGATCAGTCTTGGTGCCTCGTCCAAATTTTTTTCATGCATTTCCTTATTTACCCTGAGAACAGCTTCTCAGNAAAAAAAAAAGAAAAAAGCTGCATTTTGACAGATTGTCAAAGGGTGATATATTTGGCATTCTTACCTAAAGTTTTCACTTTGAAGAATGGCAGCGTGAGCAGGGGGTTTCCCCACTCTGCTTCAGACATTGCCTTTACAGGTTAAAATAAGTCAAAATACATACACTACTCACATCTACATACACTAGAAGTTTGCGTTTCAACAAACTTCTCATCTTCATCCCCCACTGTCCTTTTTTAAGGTTTCTTAGGACCACAACCTAGTTACAGGCAGCTGAGTAAAGCAAACTGTGTTCTGCCTATGCTAAGTGTTATTTAAGATATAGTTCACTGCAGGTGGAAATAAGCTGTATCTTCTGGGAACTGTACAGCAAATTATATACACATGAAATTGGTTGGATCCCCAGCTAACTGTATCAAGTCCCAAAGCAATTAAGTATGTGGATGCCACAGTCACTAAAGTCAAAATTGGGCACAAAGTTGAAAAATTGCCAATACAAGTTTTCATTGCTATCTGTGGTGATACACTAGCTGATTTTTCCATCCAGGCATTAATTAGCATTACCTTAGCACATAAAGTAAGGAGATAAAGGCAACAGAAATAATAGAGTCCCGATGTTCCTTCAGGATAAGAAATCCAACCTTTTAACCAATGAAATATGTATAGAACAGTCTTTGAACATTGTAACCTTTCCCTTGTGACATGATCACAACTGCACCGGATCCATTGCCACTCTTTCCAGTAGACAAACCATTCAGAAAATTAGATCTAAGCTCATTTAGCAGTGGAGAAACCAAGTGGATTTCTAGAAGGATTGCAGTACCCAGCACTGTCCCCTTTTCATCCTGCACTACAGGGTGCAGGAAACTGCATCACTCAAAACATCTTCACAGCAGAGGCATAACCCTACATGCTATTTGAAGCATGTGCGCATGGACTGTAGCATGCCAGGGAAATTGTATGCTTTATATGTCTTCATTATCTATTTTTGGATCTTTGCATGATTATTGCAAAAGACCTCACTGTTTTTCTTTGTTAAATATTTGTTTATGCAACCTTCCCCCTGCAGGCAACGGGGTTCATGTGATCCTTACTTTATAAGGAATTTCAGTCCCATATGTTGCTCCTGGCGCTTTTTTGCTGCTCTACTGGCACCTCTACTGCTTGCCCTTTAACTGAAGTGACAATTAAATCACAGAAAAGCAAATCTCAAGCTGTAATAGAAATCTCTACAAGCCTGAGGCTAAAGCAACCAAGACCCCTTGTAGATTGTGTTTAAAAGTTATAGACCACATCTGGCCACATGACAATAATGATCTAAATCCCTAAATTCCATCAGAATTTCAAGACTGACCTCCCACAGCTCAAGGAAAGCAGATTTTGCCTGATGTACACAATTGCTTTGATGTTAACAGAAGTGCAAAACCTTCAAGATTAATTAGAGCTCAAAGGATAAATGCAACAAAGGGACTTCCCTTCCCTTCTGTTCTTTCCCAATGGAGTGAGGGAATTCCCTTCCCCTTCTGTCTTCTCTCTGCACAGGGAGGGAATCCCTTTGCTATTCTTACTCATAATGACGCTTCTTTTCTCTCCCCAAGAGCATTGGAAAGTCCTTTTTTTTTTTTTTTCCTTGTTTCCCCTTTTCCCATAAGAGGGTTAAGTACTCCCCTTCCTTCCCATCATCTCTCTCAGAGGTGAAGAGGGATTCCTTTGCCTGCTATTTTCTGCAGACACTCGCTGTACCAGTTTTCTGCTTTAATATTTCAGTATGGGAACTATTTTTTTTTTTACCTCCTCTGAGTGCAGAATTTTATCCTACAAAAATGTGAAACCAGACACCCACTTCAAATTTGGTTACTGGCAGCTGTGATCTAAATATAACTGTATCCACTTCGTACTGGTATCTCTACTTTTAAGTGCTAATTAATAATTAATACAAAAATGGGGTTTAAAAACAGCAGAAAAACAGAATCCATATTTCATTATAGGGTTTTCTCCTTAGTCTAAATCACACTATCTGCGGCTTTTAGGGCAAGAATATAGCTTTTTGCACTAGAACTCACTGGGATAATCCACCCCCTGGGAATTACTGAACTGTAAATTAGCAAATTATTCCAAAATCATATTGATGGAGAGTGATGGTCCAAAGAAACCACCACTAATGTACTGATTAAGTTCCATCTGAGTACTATGCCATTGAAGCAAGCTTTGTGATTTCCCTTCACAGGGTAATGAATTTCACCTGTGATTAAAAACAAAGAATAATGGCTGATGATGTGAACTTCATTTACTATGGTACTTGTTAAGTTTTAATAATTTAGAATATTGCAGATCATAGTGGTAACATTTATTTTTTTATTTTTTTACCAAAGGTATCACAGCGTGAGGTATTATTAGTGTGAAACTTCATTGTAATGTATACCCTGTACTAGTCTCTTTGTTAGGATGTGTTCAGTAGATTCTCTGTGAGAGTTCTCTGTTCTTTGCCAAATAATGAAGAGTGCTGTAAAAGTATTGGTGAACTTCTGTACTGTATTTTTCCTGGTTTTAAATTAAATTTTTGTTTTGTTTTGTTTTATTTAAACTGAAGATTTCAATATCAAGGGCACAGTCAACAAATTTTAAAGGGGGATTTCTAAAAAATAACAGAGTAAATTATAGTAATTAAAAATAGAAAGTATAATTAAGGAAAAATCTAAAAAACATTGAATAGCAGTAGTAAAATACAGCTTTTTCTTCTCAAAGCTCACTTTCTTCTGATTGACTGTTCACTGTTTCTTTCTGTAGTCATGGAAAAAGACTGATATTATTGAAAATACCAGTAATTTATAGGAAAAGATTTGCTCTTAGGAGCAAATCCTTGCTTAAAAAAAATTACAAGCCTGTTGATTCCATCCACTTTCTGACCTGATTGGTTGATTGCTTCCAGTCTCACAGATTAAGCACCACTAGTGTCACAAAAAACAACAACAACAACAACCCTACTAAATAGTCCTTGAAGTTTAAGGACTTAACAGAAACAAACAAAAATTTGTGACAACGGCTACTTCAGCTATGCTGATGTCAGCTATTCATCCATCTTTTACCTTTAGAAAGGCACTGTAGGAGGTATATCACAAATATGGTAAGAACTGGTTGATGATACGAGTAGAATGAGTATAATCAGACTATTTTGAACATTCTCGTTTTTAAAATCTATCGTATTTTAATTTCATTTTCTGAAGGTAAATAGATACAAATCCTGCCTATTAAAAACCAACATCCTCTGTGCAAACAAAAGATTAGTCAATCAGCCAGGTTCAGGGAAACCAGCAATCTCAAAGTGACAGCAAGCACCATCAAAGAACTGAGAGAAAGATAGGTACATCTGAATGGTAACTTTTCCTCTGGCAGCTTGCTAATTTTAAGTTTCATAGTTTTGATTCCTCCACTTGAGAGAATGCTCAATATGAGGTCTTAAGAAAACATTTCATGCAACTTTATCACAGTCTTAGCTAGCTAGAATTTAAGGCTCAAATAATTTTATTTGTAAAGAAGCTGAATCAATGGGTTATTCACAGAAGTTAGGATTTTGCAGTGAAAGTTTGGCTAAATTATCTTTCACTGCTCTGTTACCTTCACATTTGTAAGGTCTCAAGCATTTTAATAGCTTGATCAGTACCACTTCAGCAGAGTGATACACTATCTTTCTGCATCCTTCTGTAGTGGTACACCACCATTGTCTACCATAAGTAACTGTAATGAAATACTAGTAGGGAACATTTAATTTAATTTTAGCTTGGCTTAGTAGTTTTTCTTTTGAAATTGAGAAGAATCCCAAAAGTTATAGTTGGACTTCCCATATACTGCTAAGATACCATGGCTTTGAAAGGCTTTTATTTAAAGAAGCATTCATAATCTGTTTCTTTTGGTAACAAGTCTTCAGACTTTCCCATTGCTGTCTCAAGCTCTTAAAATTGAGCAAAATCAATGATTATTTTATCTGGTGCTTCATACAGTGAAAGTGAAAATATGTGAAAGTCACATGGATGCTATGTCTCTAGAGAAACTGATCAATATTGTGCAAATATTGTATATGCAATCATTCCATAAATTTTCAGCCTGATTGTTCATCAAAATGGGTATCATTGTCAGCCCCCTAAAGGTGGCTGAATTAACTGTAATGCATTTGTTTATTTACAAAGATTGTTACATTAAAAAGGCCATTTTGACTAAGAAGTAATTTGCTGTATATTGGTTTGCTCCTTATGATCATATTTTTGTCTATTCCAATTTTCTTAAAAGGGCATTCCAGCAACTGATACAGGTATGACAGGGCACATAACTCTGATGACCATCCTCAACTCTGCCTTCAAGAACAGTTCTGAGGCTTGTACCAGTGTAAATTAGCTGAATATTCACCTTTTATGAACTTATAATGGTGTTTGTTTTTTTTTTTTTTTACTTACTGTTCAGCTGTTCCTTAGTGATGTGAATGGTACAGTAAAAAGGGCTGAGGACAGTGTCCTCAGATATTTACAGGTTAATGAAATTGCACATTATATGCTGCTGTTAAAACCAAAAACTAAGCTGTACCTGTAATAATGCCTGAGGAGTAAGTGTTCCTCAAGTATAAGCTCTTCCAACTTCAAGGCTAATAAACCACTAACCCCATGCTTCTGGTATACAAAAATATAAACCCAGGAAGTGACCTGTTTCACACTGCCTTCTGTTTCTTTCAGTAAGGACTTAGTGTCTTGCAGGTATCATACATTCTCAAGAACTAATCTCCTGCCCCAAAAATCACATGCCAAAGAGAAAACCCACAACAACAAGGAAGCAACGTATGCCACAGAAGCTGCGCAGTCCAAACCAGCCTTGGGTGAGGTCAGCGCTCCCCTCCCGCTGCCAGAGCTGCGCGGCCTGTGCAGGGCCTGCAAAGCAGGCAGCTGCTTTCAATATGTACAAACACCAGAGCCCGTTCCCTTAGCAACCGGGGAGCCCTTCGAAAGCTCCCCGGCAGCCAGCATGGCCTCAGCCCGCTCCTGCCTGCCCACGGGGCACTCTGCGCGCTTCATCCCCTTTCGGACAACGTGTGTAAACATTTGTACTGATACAGCCAGCTAAGGTGAACATCAGAGATGTATTGCAGTTCTGTGAGCTGATAAACACGTAGGGTTTTGCAGGCTTGTAACCGGCTAAACTGTGCAAGAACTCCTCGTCTTACCTTGGAAGCCATGATAAAATACCTAACACGGCTATGTGCTTAAACGTGTATATTTTACACGTACATTAGTGAGGTAAATAGTAATCTATTTGGTGATACAAAATCATTGAAATAGAGAAAACTATCAACTGGAACAGGAGATGGATTGTACGCAACAGTGTGCTGTGAGTTTTAATGCTTTCTTTTAATCCAGTGTTTGCAAATTAATTTTTGTCCGCAAGCTTGTTTCTTTCCGCACCCAGTGGAGATATGTTATCAGTGCAACATTCCTTGATCCACAATAGCCAATATTTGTGTCAACTGCTTTACCCTCACATCTTTTACAGGCAAGAAGCCAGAAAAAGAGAAGCATTTAATTTATCATTGACATATATAGGACGAGCAAAAAAGATCCCCATGGACCCAATTTCCCAAATAAGTTTTTTTCATTAGAATTATTACAATCACATTGAGATTGTTATTATGATTAGCATTAGGTAATTCATGCAAACAAACTATGAATCATGTTAAAAAATAGAAGAATGTGCTTTTTTTGATGAACTTTTTCATGATATTTTTATAAACATTAATTGCGACTGGTATCTTCAGCTGGAAATTAGATGCCTAACCTCCACTGAAAGGCAATAGTAGATGGATGCCTTACTTTAAGTACCAGCCTTTGCTGTCAAGTTTAAAATGCATCCTCAAATCTACTTAGTTCCAATTCGATTAAACACTAAAGTTCAACAGCATGTGCTTCTACTGTTAGATTTTTAACATGGTTTACCCATCCGAATTTTCTTCAACCCTTAGACATTCCATCTTAACATACAACACAATAAAATTTAGATAATCAAGTATCCTTACCATCAGGATCAGTTTCAGCAATTTGAGCTGCTGTAACCAAAATGTTCTCAGTTGTGTAACAAACAATATCCTAGCTTGTCTCCCTGCATCATTAGAAAGCATTCAGCTCTACTAATGAGTTATGTAGAAGGTAAGAGTTTTGTTTTTTTTAAATCAAGATATATAACATACAGCCTGGCTGCTCAGATAAATTATGAGGCACCATAAACATTTTATTTTATTATGCATCAGTACATTTAATCTAAGGGGTCATTGACCTATTTCCTTTTGAAATAAATTACAATTCTTATGGAAAATGACAATGAGTTCAAATCCTTTCAGTACATTTGCAGACCTGGATGAAATGGATCTGTAGGAACAGAGAAACCTTTAACTTATTTCACATAGACTGTCAAGTTAGCACCAGATCATACAAAAATGTGTTACTACCATCCTGACCAGATGTAAACCAGTGAGCTACAAGTCAATATTCCTATTTTCCATTATTCTCCTGAGCTACATGACCACCCTGTTAATATATAAAACTGTTAGGAATCAGAAGAAATTAATTAATTAATTTAATTAATCAGAAGAAATAAATGTTTATTCTTATGAAAGAATGAATAGGTCCTTTCCTGAGAAATCTTTGTAGGCTGAAAAACTCTTCTAAAGTATCACTTAGAGCAGGATTCAATGGCAAAGAATGGTCAGAGCAAGTGTTTGCATCCAGCTTTCAGCAGCCACTCTTAAAATTTTGCTAGATAATTTTGTCATCCCCGTGATACAGAAAAACATTCACCCTAGAACTTCACCTAGAAATAAAGTGATAGAGATCGACTTTGTACTTAGGTATGCATCATATATAAATAACATACCTATGTACAAAAAATAGAGAGACCATGATTTTAATAACTTATTTGTTAGAGTATTAGCTTATCTAGTGCCATCTTGATTTTGGAACAGATCTGTGCCATGGGAATTTAATTTTATAGACCATGAAGTTTACTGGGGGCAAAAAAAAAAAATATGCAACCTCCTGAGCCCTAGACCTCAAAATAGTTGTGAGTTTCACATGTGTGGCTTTGGCTTTGTGATCTGTGAATATGCAGTCACCAGTCACCGCTTCAGAGCATGACATCAGTGATGGCATCTCTAGCTGGATATCAAAGCTTGCTTTATGGTGAGATGCTTTTCTAACTTTAGACTCTCTATCAAATGTACTCAGAATGAATACAGAAACACAAAGTAGATGGAGAAGTAGCATAAGCATAAAAGAAAAAACCTTAAACTTTGTGTCACTGCTTTGGGTGCTCTAAATTGTATGCAATTCAGGGCCCTTACAACTCCTAAATTACACTTCCTCCCAAATAGACCATTATATCATTTAGTCTTATTCGTTATTCTAATAGCTTCTTGTCCAAACTTACAAAATACATATCAGCTTCCTACAGTCTCCTACTCATGCTCTGTAACTGGCCAACCAAACAGGTCACAGATGCTTTAATGGTGCTTTGACTGGATCACGAAGTTTGACCATGGCCAAGGATCTTCTTGAAATCAGATATAAAGCAGTGATGTGTGTTCACCCAAACCAATAAAAGAGATGAACATTATTCTAAAATGGAAAGTAGTAAGGAGTGTCATACTTGTAATCAGAAAGACAGATCTTCAGAAGAGCTTCTTAACATTTGTCCTATCATACAATAACAGACCACAGCACCAAGCAAACATTTGTTTTTAAAATCAAAAGATCTGGTACTTTTTGCAGTTTTCTTTCACATATTTTACTTCCATGATAAGCATCTCAAAGAATCACCTCAGCTGAAAAGACAGGATGTCCCCTTGATGTACTGTCAGACAGAATGTCTTGACTTTGCTTTCCCTCCTATGGGCTTGTGGGAACATCGCTCAGAAGTATGCCTCTCATTACATTAGGCAGAATCTCATACATTTTTAGTTTTAAAACAGATTAGTATGAAAAGATTAGGATCCACATTCTGCTCTTATTTACACTCTGCAATTCCTTTTGGTGCTAGACTGATACTGAAGTCATGGTGAGCTTCATTTCGCTTATTAAGGTAAATCAGACATTTTTAGCAAGTCTCGTAATGCCACATGCTAATCCCTTTATGGAAGCTTCTCTGTCTAGAGACATTTTAAATGTGTTTATTAGGAATACCATATTTATATCTTCAGGGAAGACTGTATATAAATGGGAAAAACCCTTGTAGGGCAGATGTTGCAATTGGCTTAAAGATTGAAACTGAGCTTTGTTTTATGCAAACTAGAGCGTGAACATTTATCATGTAACTAGGATTTAAAGGAGCAGGATGAAAGATAAAATTCAGACACCTTTATGAAAGCATCGAAAACGGATCAATTGACTGTTTCCCAATTCCTTTTGTTCCTGATGGTCAATGATAGCTTTTAAAAGCTTTTCCAAAAGCTGGTTCAGCAAACTGTATTTAGACTTAAATTAACGGCACACCCCAACATTTCACTTAAGTTAAATGTCATGAAACCATACCTTGTCCAATATAATTATAATAATCAATCACATTCAGGCTAGCATTGCCTGCAGGAAACTGGAGCTTCTGCTGTTAGAACTTATTGTATGTGTGGATAAAACAAAAAATGTTAGCATGTCACTAATGTGTTTTCCAGATAACCTAATGTTATATCCCATGTTGTGTGAAAGACTTTTTGAACCTTCACTCTTGGAAATAGTAATAACCCCAAACTCCTAAGCCCTAGAAAAGAAATTGAATTCATTGTTATAGTTTAACGTGATGGGACACCCAAGGTAACTTTCTGAATTTCACCTATCATTTTCCAGATGTGCTGGATACATTTATTTCTAATGGCTAGGAAACATACAGCTTTCCTAAACTTGGGTTTTGGAGTATCCAAATGACTTGTCACAGCTTATTTATACTCAAGTTCTGAGATCTTCTGTTATCTTGATACCATTTTGGGGTGGGGGAAGAATGAAGACAGAACAAGGTGAAAAACGTTTGCCACAAAGCTGGCCCCGTAGACAACATCAGCAAGATTTTGCAAACAATTACATTCCTACCCAACTTCCACTGCAGTGAAAGGAAAAGTGAAAATAAAGCATGGGGTTCTCTGAATCTATAGGATCTGAGACAGTAAGGCCCACAGAGCCACCACTAGTTCAAGGTGAGTTTCATGTTTACCAAGTAGAGGAAATGTGTTAAACATTAACACCAATCAGCATAGTATATTGATCACTGTAAACTATATCCAGCTGTGTAACTTGCTATTTAGGTCAGAAATGCATCTGCTCTTAACTTCATATCCCTGTTCCAGGCATTTTAAAATGGGCATTTTTCCATCAGTGAGTCAGAGGGTAAGGAGATTGTTTTTGTTATTCTGTCATCATTTGTCATGCCCTAGCTGTATGGACAGTTGATGTTTTGTCTCTTTAGTAGTGTAAGCACAGAAAAAGTCTGGTGCTTCTCCTTTTGACTTGCCCACAGGTGAAATACAAAGGGGCCAAACTGACACTCAACATTTAAGTCATAGTTAAGTTGAAAGAAATTTTACAGTGACGATGACAACAGTGATGACCAGCACTCTAAAGCACAGCACTGATGATGACTGAGTAAATAGTTTCAGGAATGGTAGGTCATCCAAATGTCATTATGTGGTGTATCAATATATCTCATTATCTCTCATGTACTACTTCAACTAGATATGAAGACAACTGTAAACTACATAGATTTAATACATAAACAATGCAAGCAGTTCAGATCATTGCTACAGTATTCATTATTTAAGAAAGTTTAAACTCTTCTATCAGAATGTCTCATTGAATTTTCAGGCTGGAATTCACTTGTGATATTGTTATGATACAGCGTACAACATAAGGTAAATTTTGTACCCTCTAAATGTCAATGCTGAGTAAGGAAATTAAGTTTGCATTCAATATGCATGATGCTAACTACAGATTCCCCGATGGTTTGGTTTTCTTGGGTGGCATGTAGCTAAATTTTTTCAGAGAAGCATTCTTTTTGGAAAAGAAACTGAGAAACACCCAGTCCCAGCAAATGAGATGGGTATGCAACACTGACAAAAACTGAAATGACAGTGTTAATTTTGACAGTCAGAAGGATCTCAGTGAAAGAAAAGAACATCATAAAATAGAATGCAGTAGTGGATATATTATAAAAGTATAAAATAGAAAGATTAATGGCTGGAAATAGACGTTCTTAGTATTATATTCCAATAAAAGGGTCATAATGAAGTCATTTTAGTTTCCAATCAAAAATCATAAATGGAGTTGTAACACAGATGACAGCAAAACGACTTTCGCTGGTCCATGAGATGATTTTGCAGTGGGGAGTCAAGTCAGAAATACAAATATCAGAACATCATCATCATCATAGTGGGCACCTTTTAGCATGACTGCTGACAATTTTTAATATTGAATATTGAGGGAAAAGGACCAAGTGATATATGACATTGACAGTACTAATATTACAACTCCACTACAGAGAGCCAAGGCTCCCAGGCTTTACCAGTTCAGCAGGTAACACTCAGAAGCAAATAAGAAAAGAAAACAGATGCAATCAGAAGGAATTACACAGAACAGGGCAAGTAAAGCACTATATTTTCAGTGTTTCATGGCTTTTAAAACAGTGAAACACATCAAAGGCTCTTTCATCTCAGTCTCATTTCCTTTTTGTAATGATCATCTTTAACCCTATCTTTATGAATCTCTTGCAGAAAATATCAGGATACTCAATAAGAAAATAATTAAATTATTCTACCAGTGTATGCCAGAAATTGGTCTTCAAGCAGACAAAAGCTTTGGAAAGAAGGGAAGATAGACCACTCAAAGAACTTATTTGGCCTTTGACATATTTTAATGCACTAAATTGGACAGATGAGGGAGCTGTATTCCATAATTTAAAACTGGACAGTGCTTTTAACATGCAGTTTAAATATAAAAGAAGTGTGAAAGTCCATTACTCCATAGGAAAAATATTTGGCTGTATTGGAGAGAATTAATTTGTTCGTTCCAATTTCAGCAATATGTGTACATTTCTTACATAACCCTTCAGTTCTGCTAGCCTGCACAGGAGTAGAGAAGGATAGACTTTGGCCACTGTTCCTTGACTTGTTCCTGAAGTGACATGATAGGCCAGACTTGGAACAAAATGCACAGAAGTGCAGGGGGAGGACATACTTGTTCTTTAAAGGACACTAATCTAAATCTTAAAGCCAAGCTGTAGATATCTATGGAATGACCACTATAAAGAAAGTTATGAGCTCACCTTTACTTGAGGTAGTAGATGCCTCTTACATAATCTTCTTACAGGTATGTATGTTTGTATTTTTGGTATCCCCAAAAGCTCTGTATCTACCAGTAAGTTAAAGTCTTACTGACTATGGCAGATGTCATCTGAAATCCCTACCAATTTGTTACAATCAACAAATAGTCTTTATTCTAGGATTCAGTCCTGTATCTACAGAGCGTAGACAATCCTCACAGCAAACTGCAAAATCCAAAAGTGGCCCCAGGCTGTTATTTTCAAGGTATGTGGCTGGCTGACTTTTCTCCAAATCATCTTATTTATCTTTCTTTGAATCATTTCAATAATTCAAGTTAGTTATCTTTGTTTTACTGTCACTATCATCTCTACTTGCCTTTAAAATGTGAACAAATACAACAGAATGATTGAGAAGAGAAATAGTGATTTTGTGAGCTCCCTCTGCAGTCTTTTCCCACATATAATCATCTTCATCTTTAAAAGCTTTTTCCACAACAGCTAAGCTAACTCTTCCAAGCAGATTCAATCCATCAGTTCTTGTCTTTTGGACACAGAGAACAGTTTATTCCTTTTAGTTTGTTCAGTCATATGTAAACAATTGGGTTTCCTGTTAGTTCTCTAGATTAACAAACTCAGTAATTCTACAGAAGTCATGTTTCTCTACCCCTAATTATCTTTAACCTGTCTCATCCAGACTATCTTCAACTGATCCATATCTTTCTTGAAGTAAAATACGCAGTTTTGAACACTGCTTCCCAGAGCAGACCCATAGCATTACAAGTTCTTACAGTCCTTTACAAAGTAGACAATCTCCATGGGCTTTACAGTGATGCTCCTGCTTATAATGCACTGCTCAGCAGTCACTCCTTCCTCAGCTGCATACTCCTACATAGGTGTAGACGTCCATACTCATCCTCACTGAACTGTACCCTACATGGTCAGGATTATTTTAAATTCTAATCCTGGCCTCCTTCAGTCCATACTAGCCTCGTATCATCTGTAAATTGAAGTGGACTTTTCAAACCATTAATGAATAAAGTTGGATAGATTACTCATGTATTAACCATAAGGCATTTTAATTTCTGGTCTGAAAAGAGAACATTATGCATATAACCAAACTTTTCCCCTGTAATTCATTTGAAAATTAGTGTCATTTTCAATGACCTTGAGGTTGTACGAATTCTGTTCTGCTGCAGTTTAAAAAGCTGCATGTGGATAGAATCTACTATAATGAGACCTTTTTTCACTTCTTCAGCCCCTTGATGCTGGTATAACTAAATTTAGGATTAAATGACAGCTTAACTGAGTTTCCACATAATTGGACATTAACCAAAGTTTGTGAGATCTGGTCATTTTTCTTTTGTTCTTAGACACATATATTTGACTCTGAGTTTCCAAGTCATATACATACCTCCCTAAGACAACACATGTTTTCTAGGATAATAAAACTCCCAGTGGCCACTAAAACATTTGACAAATTTTAGGCTATTATCTATGTGCATTTTGTTTTCTCTGTTTTTTAATTTATTTATTTATTTTATTTTATTTTAAAAAGTCACCAAATGATTTGGATAAATATTTGTTTCTCGGTTACTTATGTATTTTAATTACATTACAATAGTTCTTTATTTTTTATTTAGTCTTGATGCAAATGATGGGTCACATGGCATAGCTCTTAGCTGCACATCTTAATGGCTGGAACTTTGAAAAGAAGCAAATAATGAATATCCAGAGATGAATGCTGATGAATGAAGACCTGCTGAATCATTGCATAAATATACTATATTTAAAACAAATACAGGAGTTCCTAAAGGCTAGCTACTCCTGAAACATTTCTGCAGACAAATATGTTTTGGTGAATCCTTGAGAATATTCAAGCCTGGAGATACAATATCATGGCTGAGCCATCCAGCTGTTTGGATTTTGAATTCATATTTGCAAATAATAATCTTCAACCAGCTTCCCTAGCTCTAAGACATATCACTTGTGCTATTAACATTAAAAAAGCTTAATAGTATTGTAGCTGCTTTAGTAAATAAATAGTTCATTAAAAAACTATAATAATTTAAAAAGATTAATCAATAAAGGTATAATTAGTCTGAAGAATACTACTTCCAGCTTTGAGTTTATGATAGAAGTTAAATACCACTGTAGCTACCACAATCAAAATCTGCTTCTTTAAGTTTGGACAATTCACAAATTAACATAGGTATTTACTATCTTATTTGGAACAAGTGGTCAGTATTAAAAAGAAAAAAAAAAAAAAAGTGAAGTCTCCCAATGAGAAGAGCTAAATTTTAAGTAAACACTTCCTATTGCTCACAGGAGCTGAAATACTTGCATTCCACGTAAGTTCAATGCAGAATTTCACATCTCTTTTCTCCTATATCTTGGTTTGCTTCTACTCACTTCAGTGAGTGACAAAACTCTCAGTAACTTCTGCAGGTACAGGAGCAGACACACTTTTTTTGCAAATGTCAGTTTGACTGACTAGAGTAAAAAAAAAAAACAAAAAACAGTGCTCTTAGGCACATATTAAATATCAGAACAGAAGATTTTTGGCTGGGGATTAAGTTGTATTTTTTTTTCCCCCATGATAAGCTTCTTTATTTCATGCCCTGTACACTACAGGCAAGCCAAACATTGTATATTCCAAACCTTGCTGACAGACAGACACTAAGTGACATCTAAGGACAGAGGTGCACTAGGCAAAAACTCAAAGCTATTTATGTTTGCTACAACCCTGCTTCATTGGCTAAGGTAGTTGTTCAAAAATCAACCAAAAAAGTCACAGTTCAAAAGGATTTTCAAAGTTCTCAAGTCTAGACCTTGCTGATACAGGCTACTCTCCATACACATGCTGGTGGTTTTCCTCATCTTTTAGATTTCTCTAGTAGTGGGAATTCCAGCTTGCCTAAAGCTGTTGTTCTGTGGTCTAACAGATGTCAAAGAACATTTCTAGCTATGGGCACTGTTGAAATAAAACGATGGGAAAAGAACATCCTAAACCATGAAAGCTGAGACAAGCAGATCAGAGGGAAGAAAAGTGATAAACTATATTGGATGTTTGAAATAGAAACATGCACCAGAGTGAAGATTAATGAAATATTCCTACAAACAAACATATTCTGTATAAACTGTAAAATCCTACAGTTTATGGAGAGCCTACACATAGGAAAAAGAAAGCTGTTATCTGATTAAAAAAAATCTTTGATAAATATGAAATTCAATAGGAAGTTCCAGGCATTCATGAATTCCAAAGCATATCATTTTTTGCAATATTGCCTATTTAGACAAACTTTATAATGAGCTCCAGACAACATGGTCTTTGGGGAAAAATAATAATAATAATAATAATAATAATAATAATAATAATAAAAACACAGCTCCTCTGATTTCTCTTTGCTCCAGATATGAACAAAGTGAGCATAGTCCTTTCTATTGTGCAACTCCATTCCTTAACAGATGAAGGAGAAGGGATGACCCAACGCAAAGTAGGAATTCCTGTTTTCAAGTAAATAATGCTCTGGGTTTCCTCATCATGAGATTGATCATCTGAGGAGTGTTTAAAACTTCTGCTGGATAAAGAAGCTGTCTCCATGGTTGGGTACTTCTTGATATTCAATGCAAACTGGCACTTTTTTTCCTAAAATGCAAGTTTCTGTAATGTGTGAAATCATGTTTTAAATACAAAACAGACTTCATGAGTACATTTCATCAAATACAGCAAGAATACAACTGTATGCCAGCATGTTATTTTTATTCTATGTATGTTTGTTTCATTGAAAACAAACCTAAAAATATAGTGTAAGTGGCAGCATAGAAAAATGTAAATATGTTAACTGAAAGGCAAAAAGAACATACAGTACAGCTTAAGTAGTAAATTTCCCTGGATAATATTTCATTATTGTAGTAATATATGCCAAAACACTGCTTTCACTGCACAATATATTAGTTATTACAGAGATACAAAGGCATCCTTAATTCATTTTTAACCAGGGTCTGTTGGAGAACTGGATTTGTAAAAATGAAGCTAAGGTATTAGATCAAGGTACATGACATTCTGAAAGAAAACAAAAACAAAAACAAACAGAAGACAGCTGTGGCAGTGTAATTTTAGCTACCTTTGGGAATGGACCAGAAATCAGTTTCAAGGGGGATTATAAGTGACAGTCATGGAACCGGGGGAGGGCTCAAAGTTTAGGTCAAATGGCTCTCAGGAAGTTAGTGATGGAAGAACTTCGCTTGTCTAACAGTCTGCATCATTCAGCTTATAAATCTAACTTAATTATCCAATGGACAGGAATGGCCAAGAAAAAATAAACTATACTGCTGTCTGTATTAAGAATTTGTAGCTTCTCTCAGAACAAGGACAAAAGATCAATGAAGATTATGAATCTCCTCTGGCCCTTAAAAATTATATGACAAAATTAAAGAAAGGTGATCTGATACTCTTGGGTACATAACACTAGTGCATCACTTTTTTTTTTTTTTTAATGTAGAATGACTGTGCCTGTCCCTGCAATACTGGACAAGTCTAATTAATTCCATGTCTCTATCAGCTCCAGAGGGGCTGCTTTCCTCAGAGAAAGGAAAATCTGGTGTCTATCTCATTTCTATTAACACAAACAAACAAATAAATGCCAAAACACCTTAAAACCAATCTATTTTAAAATTAAGGTTTAAGAGAAAAATGTGATTTAAAATACAACAAAATAAAACTGTCCTTTTTCAAAAATGAGGGATACTGTTCTTCATTTTGTTTGTTCCCTTCCCTTTTCTTCAGCTATTAACAAACTAGGATAGATATTTTTTTTTAATGAAGTTCCATCCATATTTTCAAATTATGGAGAGAATATTTTCATTTTAAATTCTTCTTCAGAAAAAAGTGGGAACATATATTGATATCTTTATATTGGTGTAAGGTAGTTTCATTTCTAGGCTAAGGTACAGCCAGTTCAGGTCAGTCGTCCTCATGATCTGTGCTTCAGAAGAGATTGATTTCTGGCATGTACAAAAGCTCCTGTTTGTCTATAATTAGAATGCATCACAAAACTGTATGTTGCAGAATAAGCTACAGTAGTTTACTACATCCTTAGCACAGTTCCCATTGATCTTAGAAGGAGCAAAGTATTGTTAGTGAGACACAGAAGGCACTGAAAACATAGCCACTGCTAGCTAACGTATTGTAATTGCATGTGCAAATTTATAGCACATGTTCAAACTCACACTCAGAAAAAGAACTTCAGCACTGTAAAAGCCTGCACTAACATTCTCATCCAAGACAGTAAAAGTGTAGTATCCTGTATTTGAAGTATATGATACTATTTATCCACTGGGAATATTTGTTTTTCCAAAATAAAACTGAATAGGAACATGAACATGCTTCCTATCTATAAGACATCCTGAAACAATAAAGTGCTGTTCAGATGCTTGCATAGAGAGTACAACCCACAAACTGTAGTTTGTTTCAGCTAGGTTTGATGTCTTTGACACAAATACTTGACGAGATCATTAGCATTACTGCAAGTGCAAGGACAAACCATTGTGTTTAAATAACTGAGGAAGATGCACAGCCTAGTTTCTCATGTATTTTACTGATTTATGTCATTAGCCCAGATTTTCTGGTGCATTTCCATAACAGGGTAACTTGTTCGTATCTCAATTCTAAACACACACTCGAAGCACTTCAGCACATAAATTATTTCTTTACATAAGGAGGTGATATTGTTCGAGTGAAAGGATGTGTTCTTGTATGCTTAAAGAATGGAGTGATTTTCCATCCTATTCCACCTGCTTTTAGTTATTTAAATCAAGCAGAAAACACAACAAAAAAGTAAAGAAATATGAAAGGAAAATCTTTTGAGTTATGTTATTACAGAAGGCTGAAGCGTTCCACTTAGGGCTTCAAGTACAAATACTGGTGACATCAACAGTTTCATATTGTTTTTGACAATTTGTTTTCTGTCATAAAAAGGAGCATTTTGACCATCCTTGCAGGAAGTCCAATTTATAGTGTCATTTTGACCTTGACACTGTCATATGATACACTCCAGTCCCCCTAGCCAGGACACATACCTCAAGACAATTCCTGTGATGTTCTACACATTAGACATAGAACAATCCATTGTGTATGACAGAAAACTTAACTCTTAAGGGTGACAGCTTCAGAAGCACAGAATGGAGTTCACTGTGCAACTCTTAAAGTCTAGGAAACGTGTAGTTTTACTGAACAGTTTACTTATGATCTTTGAGTGAAATTAAAAAGGAAGAGTAACTTTAGTCAATGAATATTAAATTTAAAAACAAAACCTATTTACAAACAGGAATTTTTTTTATGGAACTTATCTTAAATCTTCTACTTGCAGAGTTAAAGGAAACAAATTCCAGAATCATTTATAACACGTAACTTCTTGCTCTCCCTACAATCTCCATTAAACTACAAGAACATGATTTGAAGCTTATTTTCTCCTTGATATTTGTCAACCCGCTGATTCCTCCAGAATTTTTCTTAATTTATAGGAGTAAAACAAAGAATCAGAATAATCAAGGTCTTTATTGATACATTTGAGAATCATCTGACAAGGCTCATTCTTGTCCATTAGATCCTTCTGGGATCTAACAGATTATTTTCAACTCCCCCTCCCTTCCAGTTGCCTCTTTCCCTATCAACAGAAATGCTCACCTTATAGATGGGAAACCAAGGGTCCTAATTTCTGCCATGCCTAACCTGGAAGAAAGTCTTGAATATGGTATTCTATCATAGCGAATATCTTAGCTACTGTTATTGTTCTGCAGTAGGCCTCTTGCTTCATTTTGATTCTTACTAGAATCCTTCTAGACTTCTCAGAAACATCAACAGCTTTCCAGCCCCTTTGCTATAGAAGAGACTGGGGTGTCCACCCTGATGGACAGCTAAACTCTACCACAACTGCTCTCTCACTCACCCTCCTCAAAGGAAGAAGGGAAGAAAATACAATGGAAAAGGGTTGAGATAAGGACAGGGCGATTGGTTCCCAATTATCCTCATAGGCAAAACAGACTCAGCATAGAGAGATTTATTGCCTATGACTAACAGACTACAGCAGTGAGAAATCAAAAGCAAACTAAAAACACCTTCCCCCTGCCATCCACCCTCTTCTACCTCCCCCCCCAAGTGGCGCAGGGGAACAGGGAATGGAGGTTGTGGTCAGTCTAACTCTTCATCATCTTCCACTCCTTCATGGTCACTGTCTTCCCCTGCTCCAGTGTGGGGTCCCTCCCATGGGATGTAATCCTTCCCAAACTGATCTGATGTGGGCTTCCCACTAACTGCAGTTCAAGAACTGCTCCAATATGTGTCCATACTATGGGGACCATCCTTCAGGAGCAGACTGCTCCAGCACAGGTCCCTTACAGCCAGTGGCTCCCACCAGGCCTCCTGCATGGGCTTCTCTCCACAGGCTGCAGCTCCAGCCTGGGGCCTGCTCCTGCGGGGGCTCTCCATGGGCTGCAGCCTCCTTCAGGCCACATCCACCTGCTCCTCCGTGGGCTTCTCCTTGGGCTGCAGCATGGAGATCTGCTCCACCGTGGTACCCCATGGGCCACAGGGGGACGGCCTGCTCCACAATGGGCCTCTCTACGGGCCACAGGGGAACTTCTGCTCTGGCACTTGGAGCACCGCCTGCCCTCTTTCTGCACTGACCTTGGTGTCTGCAGGGCTGTTTTCTGCTCCTCTCTCCCAGCTGCTGTCACACAGCAGTTTTTCCCTTTCTTAAATCTGCTCTCACAGAGGTGCAACCAACGTTGCTCACTGGCTCAGCTTTGGCCAGCAGCAGGTGCCTTTTGGAGCCGGCTGGAGCTGGCTCTGATCTGACATGGGGCAGCTGCTGGGCTCTGCTCACAGAGGCCACCCCTGCAGCCCCCCTGCTATCAAACCCTTGCCATGTAAACCCAATAAAGAGACCCTCCCCAGGGAGCTTTCTGAAATAAGAACATTACAGCACAATTACATTGTTTGCTTCACTAACCAAACTACATTGTTCCCAAGAATACTCTGACTGAATTTTTGTTTTCCTCCCAGTAATGCCTTCTTACATTTTAGCAGCTTTTCTGGGTCTAGATTTTTGTCAGCTTGACCTTTCAGGCTTAATGGGCCCAACTATATTTGTAATGAATCATTTTGCTTTTCAACAGCTTCCTTACTTGCAAGGCCTTTTGCTGGCTTTATTATAAATTATAGAAGGTCAGTCTGAGCCATAGGTTCTCAATACCTACATAATATTACCTACAATTACCTACCCACAATACCTACAATTACACAATATGAAAGAGCCAAATATTTTACAAACAGCATTTGTAAGAAAATAAAGTTTACTAACAATTTTCTTTTAAAATTTGCATGTAATTCTAAAAACTGTCAAATTTTGTCCTTTGGGTTCTTATCACCCATCAGTTACCACTTAAGTGGATTATCTCAGTCCACAGCTTTTAAACAGCAACTGTGTATATACAGATGTAAATTCATCTTTGATGTACTTGCACTGCTTACAGCAGTATCCCAGCTCCAGGTACTGTACTAGGGAATCCTGCTCCACATTGGAAGGTATCTAAAAGTATAGCCTGATATCCTCAAGTGAAGATGCTCTTTCTCCTGGCAAAGTTTTTCCTCAAAGTAGTTTTGACCATTGCCACAAGCAAAGTTATCACAGTAAAGATCTTTTCAGTTCCTCTAGGTGCAGCAATACTAGGCCTTCTGCCAGTACACAATTATGTAATCAAAATCCTAACCTAAAATTCTCCTGGCAAAAATTTAACACAGGTTTGACCTAAGAAAAGTGTCAAGTTCCTGTTCTCAAGAACAGAAGGCTCTATACTTCGAAGTTTCTTTAAAAAGGGAAGATCAGATTCCATTTAAGGGAGTCCCAGAATTTCTGCAAATAGAATTGCTGCACAAAAGCCAGTTATGGAAAAACCATTCTTCTCCAAACTCTTACATATATGTAGCACACAATCACTGAAAGGGTACATTACAGCATACTCTCCCAAGCATGCATGAGATGAAGAGATGGATCCACACAAACTTGGACCACTTAGCTGTGATCAGCATGGGTGAAGCAAACAGTGGACCTAAGCTGTCATGCAGTGCCTCCACAACTGGTTTTGCCAGTTCTTGGTACTTTGCATGCAGAAGGGAAATGGGCAGACAACACCTATTTCTGGCTGAGTCTTCAGAGATTCAGTTACTAAGGAAACTGTACTATAAGCAAGGGCAGTAGTAATTTGCCTCTTGGTCCTTCCATACAGGCTCAGAAACAAGACTGGAAATTATCACCTAGTCCGTTTTCACTTAGCCGGAGACTTGACTTTGCTGCTGGATGTGCTAGTCTGCTTTATCAGCTTCTCTGCTAGTTTATGAATGACATTTTAAAAAGTCTACATTGCCAACATAAGATTAGCATCCATATGCCTCAGATTTATTTCAAGTTATTTAGATTAACATCCATGTGTCCTAGATGCAGCATTTTAGAATGGCAATCTGATCTAAACCTGATTCTCTCTTCTGTCCC
>VXAA01006941.1:462058-502449 GCA_013399115.1 Anseranas semipalmata | reverse complement strand
CCCCCGCAATGTAAAATATAGATCTGTCAAAAAATGAAGATAAAAAATGCAGGTCACTACAGAGTGTTGGTATATTAACAAGCTTGAAAGAATGTAAAATGCATACATTTCCCTAAAGGAATTGCAGAACTAAGAAATGCAAATTAAAAAAAAAAATAAAATTAAAATGCAGAAAAAAATTACATAAATAGCCAACAATAACCATTGAGACTAAGAATTAATGTTATTAGATGCACTGAAGTTATGATCCCAAAAAGTCAGAGACGATTCAAAACTTGAAGACTTGTTTGCAGTGCTTATGACATAACATGTAAATGTTAAAATCATATTAGTGGGAGTTGAAACTATGAAACCTCTTAAAACTCAAATGCACGCAAGGTATAGAAGTAAGAGTCATCAAGAGAGACAAGATAATTAACATGTTGTGAATTTCAGAATAACTCCTTCATAAGGGAGCACTGCTAGCCTAGGGAGAGCTTAATTACGAAGTATGGGAAAATTAGAACAACAAGAACCCCCCCATGGAAATATTAGGAAAAGAGTTGTTTCCTGTAACTGTAATGCTACAGCTGTTCTCTCTCAGATCTTTCCTCTAACCTGTTTTAAAAGTACATTGACAATTTGTTTAGACTTTAAAGTATATTGCATGCACCATAAGGGCACCATAAATCCTAATCAGTTGGGGTTTTGAGATATTTTATACAGTAGAATGGAAGCAAGCCATAAAATGAATGCCAGTGTTAACTCCCGGTTCATAGGTGTTCAAACTGATTTCAAGGATTTGCAGAGCATAGCTATTTCAGGTTCTTATCTGATTTGATTGCCAGTGATGCCTTCTACATGTATTTAAAATGGTTGCTGACATCTTTTGAAGAAAATTGACTGTTGCAGTACAATAATCTGTCAAAGGTGACAGAATACAAACAAATTAGATTTTTACATGGCAAATATTGTAAACGTTATTTGTCATCCTGTGTACAACAGTCCAAATATTTAGTAGTATTTCGTTAACTTTTGGCTAGAAATAAATCTATAAAACCAGTTGTAATAATTGCACAAAACACCAGTTGCATTTAGTGTTTGTGGATCACAGGATCTATCTTGAAGTCTTGGCCCTCAGTTCCTTTTCCACTCTCTACCTCCATTTCAAGATTTCAGTTATGCTTTGATAGTAAGCCCATAATATCAGAATAGAATAAAAAGAGCAAACACTAAGAGGCAGACATACAAAAGCCACCACGAATGTTACATTTTAAGAAAAGCAAATATTTAACTGAACAGGCAGGCAGTTTCAGAACAATTCCTCTGCAGATGGCTGACCAGCTGCAAGTCTATTTAATTCATTGCATACAGATGTTTGATTACACATTTATTATGTAGGAGACAATTGTGCAGCCAGGTGTTCACAGGGTCAGGTAATCAAGCATTGTTTGATTATGAGGAATTCATCCAGTGTTATTCACAGTGCTACAGCAAGTACCATTATTCTTATTTCTATTTGTCTGACTAATTGGAGTTCATTTTCCCTGAAATGCCACCATCACAATAACCAAATTCTCTTGAAACAGCATGACACAGGCACATTTCACACATTGAACCTGATACACATTACATAATATTTATAGTCACTATGGAGAAGACAGAGGGAAAATGAGATTTTAGCGACATTAGGATCTTTTGTTTCTCTTTGGCTGAGAACTGGGAGGTCACCTTGGTGGTAAGCTGATTTTTTGTTGTTTTGTAAGTTGCTTGATTCTTCAGGGACAACATAATAGAAACTCACTTCACATCTCAGACTTTCTGTATGAAAGTCAATTGATGAGTCAGGGAACAAACTAAGACCCTCACATTATTTATGGTTTGAGCTTTCTCTTCTTTTTCAAGATTTAGTCTTTCAGTCTTGATTGAAAGAGACAAGCATGAGCCCAAAGCACTAAGAAAAGACATCTGGAAATTTACAAACACATATGAAAAACTGCCACCCTAAGACTTCATTAATGGACTACAGACATGACACTGAAATGAAATTCTCATTTCACTTGAATTCTAGACAATAAAATGGACTACTGCAATAAAATGTTTAGCAATAAACAGCTATAGAAATTTAACACAATAGATGCAACACTTCCACATGGTAAGGCACCATGTAACCACTGCAATGATATCTTCAGTCAAGAGGTATATTAGTTTTTCATTTGACTTGCCTTTTCTTAGGATTCATCCTTCTGTAATACATCTACAGATACTAACTCAAGCGACAGCATACAGGGCTTTCTTCGTAGCAAAAGTGGGAAAAAAACCTAAATATTATTGAACTCTATCATTAGACATAATTTTCAACTTTTTCAATTTTTGCAACTCAAATACAACTTCAAGAACAAAAGCATCTGTTGTCCAAGGGATTCAAAGGCATATTGGTAATCCAACTTGATACAAATTTTTATCACAGTTCTGAAGTCCACTGAAATTGCTATCTGTCTTTTTATTTGACCCCAGCAATTTTTGCAGAAATAAGATCTTTTAAAACAACTAGGATACAAATGACTAACATAGATGGTCAGAGAAAGCATTAAGTATATAGTAAAAGAAGAATGAGAAATTCTGCAAACTCTGCACAAGGCAGCCTTTGGAATTCTTGCACTATTTCTATTTCAAGTGTCTCTCTGTGACATATATAAGACATAATTATGAAAGTAATTAAAATGCTCTCAAGTAAGTATATTGGTAGAATTAGGTAAAATTAAATGTGTGAGGTAGAAAAATTTGGTATGAAATATAACCATTAAAAAGATCATTGTGATAGCTTCTGTTGACCTAAAAGTTTCTGTCATTTCTTATGACACCTGAATACTTTAATCATGTCCTAACTTACTGATCTCATAACCTGTTAGTTCCAATCACCTCTGGAATCATGGGGGTGGAAGGTGAGGGCTAAAAAGTAGTTGACTAACTGGAGAAGACATAAAACCTCTAAATAGAGTATCTATTACTGGTTCTCTAATGGAAGGATTCTTTGTTTAGATATTTACCTAAAATTTATTATAACTATCAAAACCTCATTTTTTTTAACCTAGGTACTCAAGGTTGGACTGAGAACCTCCTGAGAGAGTATTCTGAGAAAACCCTGATCCTTCACATCTGATTTCACTCAGAAAATAAACTATAGACTTTTTTTTTTTTTTCTGATAGAACTGCTTTGCATTTTCATGTTAGTGAATGGATCAAAATAAGAAGTGAAAATTAATTTACCAGATACTTGGAGCATCAACAGGTTTAATGTTCATGTGTTTTAAGAAAAGGAAAAAAATAAAGATGGTTCTTGGAGCTCCCAAAGGGCAGTACTTTATAGTATGCTGTTTTCCAATTTCTCTAATTTTATTTTCATACTGTAATGCATTTTTGCTATTAAGATCTTAAGACCTCGCAACTTTTCAGAATATAGTCATTCCCAGCTAAGGAGAAGTAACTACCTACCTGATTTGAGTTAGCTAGTTGCAGCCAGGCATGGTATGTATCTTTGGGACTAAAATGATCTGGGAGCCAACTGATTTCAAGTGGTTTCCCTACATTCTTGAGGTGGAGTAAGGCTTATCAGAACTTGTCTATTTGAAGGAACTCCTAAGGATAGCTTTTATCAGCAGGTCAAGAGTAGTGAAAAGCTAGTAGGGGGTAAATGACTGATTTGTGACCAAATTATTTGGTCATTTCTATCTAGGATCTATTTAATATCTATTGGTCTATCAAAGTACTATATAATGGGCACAAATTTGCTGCTATTGGATTCATTCACAGTTTATCATTCTAATACAGCACCTCTGTGCATCACAGAGAATCACCATCTTTGAGCTCACTTTTTGAATCACATCTTATGAACTAGAACAAGAAACAATTCTTAAAATTTCCAATCTATGAGCATGAAGTCTATGAGCTCTGGGTTCGGTTCATTATGTGCTATTTGCTGGTGCACAATCTGCCTTCTGTTACAATAAACTGTACTAACAGTCTTGAAATCAGTGAAATATCACCTGCACTCCACTCCTTTTAGATATGGAGACCAGGGAAACTTTATTCTTCTGCAGGAATTCTGTTAGTCAGCGCTGGGCTCCACGGGGAAACACTGAAGACAGAATGGGTTACACTGTTCTTTCACTCCAAAAATGAGCAGCATATGCCTTTGGCAAGCTTGTGCTGCCAGTTGTGGGAGTGGATAGGTCTCATGGCCAAGAAAGCTGTTGAGTGTTAGCTTTTATTTTTGAACACTAAAGAGTGTCTCCCCAACAAGACAAAGGAAATTACTCTATAGAGGCATGACTGTAGAGTAAGTAGTAGCTTCAACTGCTCTAGGCTAGATATGATTTTAAACTGGAAGTTGGGATATGCTGAAAATTGGACAGGAGTATCTCTTCCATTTTTCTGAACCAGTGCCTAGGATCATGCTGTTATTACTACCATTATTGATCCCTTTTCCTAATATCAGTTTTTAGAATCGTTACATGTTCACTGTTCTGTAGTTTTATTATGTTTGGATAAATACAGAAAAGATTTCACAGCCTTAATTATGAGTTTTTCTGAAAAGCCCAAAGGTTACTATTAGTGCAAAAGAGCTTTGAATAATGAATCTGCATTCTTTGGTCCTTTTTTATGCAAACAGTCTGAACTACATGACAACCCTCCCAGTAGTTTTCAAGAGTAGCAGTGAGGTCCTGTCAATCAGTGCATGACTTGTGACTGTTTTCCAAGCAGCAACAGACTAAGTAAACCCTACAGTGACAGTATTCTCTGCTTACTTATCCTGGCAGTAGCCAACAGCTCTTAGTATTTTAAACATGACTAAAAATATCCACCAGTTCAGAGAATGATATAAATGGCCTTGTAACAAACCACATATGCAGACATTATTTATCACCAACAAGTATAGAGCACAAATTCACGTAGGATATATCTGAAAGCACAGTTATCAATAAGCAAACAATTAAAAGGAGTAGGCTGCCTTAATGTTTTGTTATTAAGTGACTAACCCAGAGATTCCTATTTAAAAATAAACCCTGGAAACATTTGGTGAATGGATGTCCTCTGGACAATTCTGCTTGGATCTTTTGAGGGTGTGCTTAGCTATAATTGTCATTAAAGATTTATTCTAGAAACCTTACAGCAGGACTTTATGTTCCCTAAATTAGAGAGACTTTATTTGTTGGTATAAATCAAAAAGAAAGCATAATCATATTTACCTCATCTGAGGATTTCACAAGGAAACAGGAATAAGTTCCACAGTAGCCATGATGAGTTTCATACCTCAGTTAACATTTTGCTTTCTGAAACCAGTCTTGGCTTACAATATCTCATTCATAGAGAGATCCCAGGGGCTTGCAATTAGGGCAGGAAAGATACATGTCTAATTTATATTCCTGAAAATGTACTGCGTGGGAAGACTAACATAGTAGTATTGCAGTATATAATGCAATTGAGGTTAAACAATGTAAGATACTTCCCTGGTATTGGTATTGTACAAATATGTGAGAATGTGGGGGCAACAGTCAGTAAAAACCTCTTTTTTCCATAGCCTCACAGAAAAGACAAGCAGTAAAAGCAGTTCACTTTGAAAATTTACAGTAAAGAGAAACTAGGAAGGAGATATTTGGAAAAGAATATGAAGGAAAATGTTCTGTTTTCTTTATTGTTTGTAATTTATTCTCCACATAGCTTTTTAATAGTCTTTTATCACCAGAACACTGAAATATTTCATCAAAGTCAAATCAATTCCTGCTCACACCTTTCATACTGTATGCAGATACATTCAATATTATCCCCATTTAGATGTGGAGAAAAGAGACACAGCTTTCTCTTTATACTGGCAACATTACTGCTTTGTGCAGTCAAGCTCACAGTCAAAATGTTTGCTTGTTGAATAAACTGTGCATCTGTCAGTATTGCTGTTGGAATAGACTGTAAGGGAAAGAGCAGTATTTCAAATATACGCCATGCTTTAGTCTTCAATATTTATCTTTTGAAACAGCAGAAAATAGTATTTTCTATAGCATACTTATTCAGTTATTTTGGATTGATACCTAAAGGATCTGTCATCTTTTTCTCCAGTAGCCATCTTTTTGATTCCTCTGTTCACTCGACAAATATATTGGTTTAGTGCTTGTTACAGACGCAGGCACTTTCACTGAATGAGGCACTTCTGTAATTAGGAGCAGGGTCACTGTATTAGAATGGCTCTCTGCCCACACTTATTTACCTTGCTGAAAGACTATAGCATGCTCCTGATGAAATCACAGTTGGACGTATGTTTAATCTAATAACAAGTTCTCTTTCAATAGTACTATTGCAAACTTTGTATTTACTAGTTAAAGCCTTCAGTAGTTTCTGATTTATGCATAAACCTACTCTGCCAATATCTTTCAGGGTTGTAAGCTTAGGCTGTTCATCACTATATTTAGTATTTTTTTCTTATTAATAGCATTGCTATTATCTAATTTCAGATTAAAAATCCAAAATTATTCCTCTATTATAAAAATTCAAGTCAGAATCTCCCAGTAATCTGACAGTTTCTGACTCCACTTCCAGACCCAAATCTTACCAGAAACTTGGTTAGCTTTCTCTTCCAAGTATTTGTACAAACTCACTTTCACTTTGTATGCTTGAGAGAATTAGGATAATAAGGTGTAAATCTCTTGTGTATTTTCATTTTACACAGACTGTTTTTGTAATAATATAAGTTCACAATCATCTTCCCTGCCTAGGCTAACTGAAAAACATGAAACTCATTATATTCTATTACCAAACTAAGACTGCCTTCTGTTTTTCTGGCAAACTTGATCTGCTGTTAGAGAATGAAAGGACTGTATTCATCTCTTTCCAGTGGTCTCTCATTTCTAGAGTTTAAATTTAATTTCCCACATTTAGCATTTCTTGGAGCTCTTAGACCTTCCATTCTTTCTCTCAGGTTATTTTCTTCAGCCTGGTTTTATTCCTGGTACTATGTGCTATTCAGTTATCAGATTGCACAAAAGAACATGAAATACTGAAGCAGCTCTAATTGCTTCACCTTCCTATGGTCTCTGCAGTGTCCTTCCCGAGTCCATCTGGATGTTAAATCACCTACAGGTTCAGATCCAGTACCCCATGTATGGAATCATTCTCACCATGGTCTGTAGAAGACATTTGCCTCACTGAATTCCTACACTTCAATGTTGCCAGGATTACTAGAAAGGCTAAACTTTTGAAGCTGCACTCTATGACTTGAATGAGACTCAAACTGTGACTGGTTTCACTGGGCATGTTGTCTGTGTTTCCTTTGTCAGTGTACTTGTAAAATAGAAGGGTAAAATCTCATCTGCAGGAAAAAGCAAAGCTGTTGACTAAGTCAGGAAAAACGGACTTAGGCAACAAACTGCTTCTTTTAAATAATATGAATGTTCAAAAGCATCCTGCTAAGTTTCCCACAGGGAATCATATCCTAAAGAGTCAGTGTGCTATTAGATACTTTGCAGATTTGTAATGTTAATTAGAAAAATACAAATAATGAGCAAATCCTAGGCTCAGTATAAGATCTGAGAAACTGAACTAAGCACATATTATTTCTTCAAGGTTGCAGAATAGTGAGAAAGGACACATCATTAAGAATTCATTTTGCATTTGAACACTGTCTTGCTCAGAGTGTGAAGTGAGTCACGCACCCAGCCTGTCTACCTATCACCAGCTAACAAATAGGGTATCACAGAATCAGCCTAGTGCAGTATGTTCTTCCTGTTCTCAAATATAAACGCAAAGTCAATAATTACTCTGCCTCTACCTCTGTGTATTTTTCTCTTTCACAGCAGACACTGAATCCATGTAGCCACATTGATGTCAGTCCCACCAGTAAACCCGTAATCTCTGTATACTCACTTTGTTTCATGGAACGCCAAAGGGATCAACCCTGCAACTAGTTCTAGGGTATATAGGTGGTACAAACTTCTGGTTAGGACCCTGCCCCTGGCCCTTCCATCTTCTTCTGACAGAGCTGTACACATCCGGCAGCTGTCAAAGTCCTCAGCAGTCCCAGCCACCAAAGCTGGGTGCTCTCTAAACAACATTTTTCAGACAAGCAAGTAGAATTTGCTTTTGTTTTCACCAACAAGGACTGTCTCACAATTGGTAGGTATTACTGTCATCTTGAAAATTATTGTCTCCCATTTCTAAAAGCAGCTATGTAGTAAGTCAACATCAGTCACCATTCAGCATATACTTAGGGCTTAGGGTCAGAGTATGGAAGGCACGAGGGAAATTTGCAAAGAGAGGATAGAGTGGCAAAAGAATAATCCTCCTTCCCTTATATCTAGTTTTTCAAAAGCTTGAACACATGCCAAAGTCAACAAAAATGCCACGGTGCTTAGAGAATGTTTAATTTGATCCGCAGCAAGGTTGTATCGAAAGACATCCTGTCTTTGTCAACATTCTGTAAATGTTAGAAATGTTTTGGTCAAAGCCTCTGTCCAGTTCTGCCAGCAATATCGGATCCTTTCCTGCCCTTGTGCTCACAATAGTAAGCATGCCATGAAGCACCTGAGGAGGAATAACCCCAGGCTCCAGTATGCACTTGGGGCGGACCAGCTGGAAAGCAGCTCTGCAGAGAAGGACCTTGGGGTCCAGGTGGACAGCAAGCTGAACATGAGCCAGCAATGCACCCTCACAGCAAAAATACCAACAGCATCCTGGGCAGCAGCAGGAAGAGCATTACTAGCAGGTTGAAGCAGGTGATCCTTCCCCTCAACTCAGAACACCATCATAGAAGGCCACCAGATTGGTCGGATTTGCCCTTGGTGAAGCCATGCTGGCTGTCTTGGATCACCTCCTTGTCTTGCATGTGCCTTAGCATTGCTTCCAAGAGGATCTGTTCCATGATCTGTTCCATTTAGGCACAGAGGTGAGGCTCACCAGTCTGTAGTTCCCCATGTCTTCCTTTCTACCCTTTTTAAAAATGGGAGTGACATTTCCCTTTTTCCACTCACTAGGGACTTTGCCCGACTAGCCAGACTCTTCTCAGTGGTACCCAGGGCAAGAGGCCATGAGCACAAATTTAAGCACATTACTTCCCCTCTGAATAAAAGAAAAAAACTTCTTTGCTGTGAGGGTAGTTGAACACTGGAACGGGTTGTCTGGAGAGGTTGAGGAGTTTTCATTCATGCAGGTATTAAAAGGCTGACTGGACACAGTCCTTGGCAACCTGGTCTAGCTGACCCTGCTTGAGCAGCAGGCTTAGGCTAAATGATCTCGTGAAGTTCCTTCCAACCTCAACAATTCTGTTGACTCTTCAAAGCACAAGGCTCTCTTCAAATGCACCTGTCACTGGAGACTTCCTCCTATACCAGAATTCAGAAAGAAGTGGGAGCTTTGGGGAGGTCTCATGAAGCATCTTTGTTTCCATATTGTTTTGCCTAACCCCAGCCACACAACCTGAATGTTAGGAAGGCTACACATCATCCATAGGCGATGGCGAATTGCTCTTGAGACATAATAGTAATCTGTGACTATAGCAAGTGTTCCATTCTTCAGCCACGTCTTATCTTACCATACTGTTATCTAACTTATGGGTCCTGTTGTCAAACTAGAAATGCTTGCTTTATTAGGTTCCACTGAGAGTGTGATTTTATTGTCTTCTTACAGATTTGAAATCTTAGTAATTATACAAAAGCCATGGTAGAGAATAACAAAACTAATGACTTTCTTCCAACACTGAATGGTGAGCATTACTAGAATATGAAAACTGTTTTCTTTTCTTCCATACATCCCGGTTAAACTTTTTCCTGTAGTCATTCCAATTCGATTTTCTAACAGAGATTTAAAGAAACTATGCTAATATCCAAGCATATAAGTATGCATTTTGAAATACATAATGATGCAATTAAAGGCACTCTTTAGACTTTAAAGACTAGTACAGAAGATAAGAGTGGTAAGAGCTCAATTTCAGAACAGAAATAAAGTCTTTAGAAATGTTTTCTTTTAGGTGTTGTCTTTAATATGTTTTTGAGCACCTCAGGGTTGTTGCCTAAGAAACCTTCCTTAGCAGATTATTTCACTCTAATTGTTGTACATGTTTTTCTCCTATCTCTGCTTTGTGTGTGTGTGACTGTTTATAGATTGATTACCTTTATTCATGTAGAATAATTCATCTCTCAACTCTGCTGTTACCTCAAAGAAATGTCTAATTTATGGCCTATCTTTAATATCTGTGAGTGCCAAGATTATCGTTTTCTCGCTGAAGTCCATTACATCATTTTTCCGTTTTAAGGAAATTGCATTCATTTGGATACAGCACCAAATCCTTACAGATTCATAGATTCATTTAGCTTCTTTGAGCAGTAAACTGAATCTTTATGCAAAATTGCAAACAATACTGATGAAATTTTGTATTAGTATTTGTATCTAGTTTCTATTTTTCTTATAATTTGTCCCCAGAACTGTCTTTGGTACTTCAAAATGTGATTCTTTTCCTTTTGCGAAAGGAATGACCTCTCCCTCCCCCACATTTGCCTTGCACAGATATCTGCCAGTTAGTATTAGACAGGAGCATAGATGAGATATTTTGAGGAGTTGTGGATGAGATTTGAGAGGCATTCTAGATGAGATGGAGTATAAGGAACTTCTGTCAAGAGTGACCATTCCTTGGCATATGCTTAGAGAATGCACATGTGAAAGAATGCAAGGCTTATCTTATGCCCCTGTGTGACACAGCTGCAAAGGAAGGCAGTGGCAGCACAGTTCACATATAACTAGAAGAAAATGAGACTGGCTAGCAGAGCAGAAAGTGTAGAGCCTCTCTGTAGAAGGGGCTTCCATAATGTTGTTTTTTCTACAAGTACTAGAGTGCTCATCTAAGTTTAATTAAGAGCTTCAGGAACTACAGCACTTCTTTAACTGAAAGACATTTTTCCGAGCTGGCTGTAAAATTAAGATAAAACAGATTATACACTAAAATATAGAATTGTTGGTAGCTTTCAACAGATTTTTCGTGCAACATCTAGAAAGAGAACTGTGCTGATCTTTGTGAATCTTCCAAGACAGGCCAGAGGTGGAACTGCTAGCAAATAAAGCATTCTGTACAGTACCTTCTGTTTTTCACTGCTCCCTCACTAAGTCATAAATGAGACTTCTTATTGAGTATTGTGAAAATTTAACCATAAAGAAAAAAGGACAAAGAAATTAAAAATGTTAAGTTTCTATTTTATTTTATTGTTCATGTTGAATATAGTTTTGGTAATATTCACAGAATCTGATACTATGCTGGAACAACACAATATACTTTCTTGAATCACATTTTTTTCTTACAATTTATTCCATAATGAACATTTTGTTTCCATGTAGCTGTGTAAATTTATGGCTTTTTTAGGAGCCCCTTTAGTCTAGTCCCTCCACAAATGTCCCCCTACTTGTTTAAAGAACCATAGCAATGTTGCATTGCTGAAAAGCTGAGTGGAAAGATAAAGTGAGGGAGAGATTTCAGGGTGGAAATTTTTTTAAGCTTTCAGAAGTGACAGAGGTTACAGCCAAGGCTGTGGATACTTTTTCAGGAATGGTAAAACTTTCCTGCCAAGATGGTAGTGGTCCAAGCTACAAGGCAAAGTACAGACTAGGATGTTCCCAAGCTCAGAAACCATTCCAGATTTATGGTGCAGAAAGTTTAGTAGTTGCAAGAAAATGTTGAACTGGAACTGATTCTCCATTCATTTGCAGTGTTTACTGCAGTGTAATTTCACTAACTACGACAGTGCTAATTCTATATTTTCACCATGACAAGTCAAGAATTAACACAGTGGTCTGAAAAAAAAAAAATACCATAGCTTTCCTTGATGAGCAGCAATGAATGGAAACACATTGTCATCAGCCCTAGTCAAATAGGGGAGAAATACGTAAGAAAAGTTGATAACTTGTTAGGTGTGAAGACAATTACAAAGTTGTCCAGAGGCTGCCATCTGAGATCACCTTCAAAAGATGGGGATTTCCTTAAAGTAAAAAGGTAAAAACAGTGGTTCATTGCAGTCCAGTTTCCACCTATACACTGACTCTATCATGCATACCACATAAATTGTTTTGTGTCAAGTTTTTCTGGAGGTATAAGTCCTGCAGTTTCATTCTCTGTAAAGCTCAGAATGACCCCATGTATCCATTAGAAACCATTAGTTTCAGATAATATCAACATCATATTGTGCTAAGGCTCTACTTTGCCTAATCGGTAGATTACTATTAATGGTTAAGTAATTTAATTCAGGGATAGAGTTGTAATTCATTTTTCCTTAACCCAGCTGTCCTAAATGGTAAGAAGTTCAGCTTCCCTGCTGGTGATGCATAGTCTGAGAAAAAAGTGTTCTTTTTAAAGCAGTCCTGGACAAACTGTACAAATACTAGGTAGATAATTCATTATCCCAGTAATCTCTGTCCAAGACCAGTGTTTGATGCCTTTAGAGATTCCATAATCACAACGTAGGATAAACTTCAGAATCATGTTAAATATGATTTTCAAAATATGATTTAGTATTATTTTAACACAATTTACTTAATCCTTTTTAAATCATAGGGTAGATAATGTGACACAGGTGGACACTATAGCAAATATTTGTAACAGTCATAGGAAACATAGCATTCCTAGGAAACACCACAATATAATCTCGAGATTCAGAACTATTTAAGCTTTAAAACTCTCCATAAATATTATCTTTAAAATCTTTATGAGAACCTTGGCTGAGCAGGCCTACAATTACTCTGTTCTGAGTTTAAAAATAAAATAAAATTTCCTCAAATCAACTGTCAGACATTGCTTCCAGCTGGAGCATTCATGATGTGATAAAATTAGAATGCTAAGAAAACATACTCAACACAAATGGTCTTGATTTAAAAGTCAGACTTCACATTTCAGTATCTCTGATGACATCAGCAGCGCTTCTGGTGTGTGATAACTGCATGCGGCAAAGCATGCTTGTCATAGTGGAAGTACATGCCAAGCAGAAAACCTTTCCGTGGAGCAGGACAGGCCCAAGGACTTATGCCTAGAGAAACACCTTAAGCCTGGTGTTTCCTCAGGGTCTTTCAGAGTTCTCTAGGTTCACACGAGGTTACAGGACCTTTGGCAAATGCCAGTGGTGAAGATTCAATGAAGAGAAAAATGAAGGCAACAAGAAAAATAAACATGGAAAATAAAACAAATACAACAAATTGATGGCTTCCATGAGAATGAGGAGGGCTGATTCTTCTCCTCACTCTATCAAGATAAATTATCTCAGACTTCAAATATGTAAAAGTTTGCTACAAAGAGAAATGTAATAAGCTATTCTCTATGTAGACTGCAAATAGCGGAAGATGTAATAGTAGAAGTTGTAATACACTTCAGAAGTACTATGGAAGATCTAGGTTAGACATTAAAAATAAACTATCTAACAGTAAGTCTTGTGGTAGATTAACCTGGGAAAGAAGCTCCTTGGGAGACTGTAAATCCCTCAGCACTAGAGAATCTCACAAAAAGGTTGTACAAACAATTGTCAGGAATGATTTGACACAGCTGATCCTGCCCTCAGCAGGGAGCTGGATGAGACAAGCTCTTAAATACTCTCAGATTGTGCTTCTATGAAAAACATACAGAAAACAGGGACAAACAAAAATATTTACCCAACATCTACTAGTCTAGTGTATAGGCATATAGACATATTGGGCAGGTTATTCAAAATATTTTTTCTCCTAGTAGAAATGCATAGATAGCTGGAATTTGGTAGAACATGGCACACTGTGCAGTGAACTTTTCCTAATCCAGAGATAATTTATTGTTTCTGAGACCTTGAAAAGTACAAATACTAGAGACTTAACTCCATTCCCACGGAGTGAGGGTGATTGGGTTTCCAGGACAAATACATATAAACATGAAGCTTAGGCCTAGCAGGAACTGTAAGTAACTTAAGTAATTTTGATGTTATAGGGCATGATTCCCATCAATGTGTCTTAAATAATTTCAAGGGAAATCTCTGTGCTTTTCAAGCTTTGTAGTAATTTACCATCATGTCAGTGGATGAATATATTAAAAATAATCACCTTCCACAAACAAATGAGACAAATGCAACAAAAAAAATGACACTGAACCCCAAAATAAGCTCAACTCCTACTCAATACTGGGCAGACATGGCCACAGCTGTGGCAAGAAAAGGCAGTATGAAAGTTCAGTTAGATTTATAAAAGAATAAGGTATATTTCTCACAGTACCCCTGTAATGTAAGAAAATCTATTCCTTACCTTAGCATGTGTGATACTGGAGTGTCACTGAGCAGCCTAAAAAGTGATTATCTGGGTCTACATATATTTGAAGTTCCTCTGTCCTGGGCTTTTGCCACAATTACTTGCTCATTAACAGATAAAGTTTCCAAATAAGTCTAAAGGAATAACCAAATCCTTTTATTAGAGTGTTTGTAAAAATGTTTGACAACTGGCCAGTGCAATATAAGAATGAAATCCAACTTCAAATAAATGTCCAGAGCAATGAGGCCCTGGTCCATGGCTACATCTCCTATTAGCTTAATAGGTTATTAACTTACAGGTTATAGCACTGTTAAAACTCCCACAGACCTCAGCATGTCTAGCATTTAACTGTGGCTTCTTAAATCCTTCTTCTCAAATCCACTTTTCCTTTGATATTGATGTTCTTTATATCAAGAAAACCCTGCTCCATGTAACATATGGCAGGCAATAAGAAGGGACCAGACACTATGGTCTTTATCCCTCCTGGAGCCCATTCTGCCTCAGTTAAAATGGGAATTTATTGTGGGGGTGATGGAGCACTGGAACAGGTTGCCCAGAGAGGTTGTGCAGTCTTCCTCCCTGGAGATCTTCAAAAGCTGCCTGGACATGGTCGTGAGCAACCTGCTCTAGGTGTCCCTGTTTAAGCAGGGGGGTGGGACCAGAGGTCCCTTCCAACCCCAACCATTCTGGGATTCTGGGAAAGGCTCATTCAGGTCCCTGTCTGGAAGTCAAAGATTCTTGTGCAGTAAGTTGCTGTGAGACCTGAAATACCAGTGAGCTTCTTTAGCTAAGTGAGACAATCCTTGCCAAATATATTCTGAAAGAACATTTTGTAATCGTCTTGTCTAGTTTTCCCTGGTGCATCACACACACACACACACACACACACACACACACACACACACAAGAAACTCAGGTACCTAATTCAGCACATTTTAAAATAGAAATTAGAAACAAAAAAAGGAAAAAGAAAGACCTGTCACGTGAAGCATATGCATTTGGAAACCATCCTTTCACATGGGTTTCATATGGATGTATTTGTTTCTGCTTTATTTTCCAACTATCTTCAAGGTTCTTCTTGCAGTACAAGATTTTTGGATAAATTCAACTGGTAATTTTGCACAATTTACTCTTTGCAAAGAGAAGAATTCCAAGCCTGACAAATTACTGTTTGCACTAGCCAGTAATCTTCTTATAGATGCTTTAATTTATTTAGGAAATATACATTATTAAGAGTATTAAGTTTCTGCTGACTAAACAATCCCAAAATCTTGTTAAAAATCACTCCATTGCACTTAAAAGCAAGTTCTATATTAATGTTTCTGCACTGGATTGTTATCACAAACATGCACAGTGATTTCTACTTTAAAGATTAATTTTGTTCAAATTCTGCATGTACATGAGTGATGATCAGAGACGTATACTTTGATGAAGTTTTTCTAAGGATTTTCTTACAGTGATTTTTTCTGATGAAGGAATCTCTAATGTCTTTGATCCCTAACTATGAGATCCACGTAGTTTAGGAAAAATTTTTATCTTCATAGATGATCACACAGGGAGTTTTAAATCTCTTAAGCAGTTTTCTGAGTGAGCTTAAAGAGAGCAACAGATTTCTGAGCATTTTGACAAGAAAACCCACCATCCTGAAATAGAGGAACAGATTTGTTTGAATATATATAACCCATAAAAAATAAAACCTGCCTAGATGAACAAGAGTTTAATTTCTTTTTTTTTTCCCCAAAGTCTTTGACAGAGTCAAAAAAGAAACAGACTTTCAAATGTTGGGAAAAAATTGAGAGAAACAGTTTTCTTTTTTATACTTAAATACTTCGGATACCACCATCAGGAAACAGATTTAGTTAGCTTAAAAAGAGAAGCTGGAAAGGTTTGTTTTCTCTCTCACACAGATACACAAATAGATACCAACAGTCAAAAGAGCCAGAGTTTGTGTATTTAATTTTTTATGTTCCCTAACCAAATTCTTTTATTTCTTAACTCTGGTACAACTAAATAGTCCCTGACCTTCTGAACTAGAAAGTGACACTGGATCTGCACTTGACTGACATCTTCCAGACCTGAAGGCTCAATACCATTCTCTATTTCATACATCCTCTTTTTCAACCAGTCAGCACCCACAAGTACAGCCACAAAACCAGGAATAGCTACTGCAGTTTAAGAGCCCCATTGTGTCTCACCCACACAACCTTGAGTAAAGATGCTCAGCAACCAGCTATGTCTTCAAGTTGGAGGTGAAGTTACTCTGTATGTGGATCGTTCTCATAAAATATTCTGTGCTCCTCATTGTGAGCAAGCAACTCCAAAAACTTCAGAAATGGCTAGGCTAGAGGTCTGCTTTCTATAGCAATGGCTTGAGAAAATGCCCTACTTGATCCAAGGGGCAAAGTAAACTTCAGTCCTGTCTGGCCACTGGTGGACAGTTCACTAGGTGCGGTGTTTATACTTGTTCGTCGTTTTCTGGTGCACTTATACAAGAGCCAGGCATTTTAAGAACTTAAGGTAGGTTACCCTAATTTAACTGTTGGCAAATCATTCAGACACAGTAGGTTTGAAAGCACAACCCACACATACATGTTATTATTAGAACCAGGTGGGAAATAATTTTCCCAATTTGGGACACATTTGAAATTAAAAAAAAAAAAAAAAGGAAAAGAAAAACTCTTGATACAATAAGTTGGGACAAAAAGTCAAAATCTCCACAAAAGTTGCAAATCTCAAATAAGTGTAAATCTGTAGAAACATTTTAGCTATTTTTGATCTGTTTTGGTTCAACCTCAGGCTTCTAATCTATGTATTTTTTACTATAATTCATTTAAACTTTGAGATGAAAAGTCATTCTAGAATAACAGATGTAACTCACAATTTAGAAAATGTTGAAATGAGAAACTTTTTAATGGATAGTTTAGCAAAATTGACCTCATCTGTATTGAAGAATATTTCAATTCCAATTAAAAACATTTTTCAATAGGAAAGTTTTGCATCTGAAATTCCCATCCAGCTCTAGTTATTATTTTTATAGTCTACTGAGGATGGAATGACAAAAAATGCAGCACATTGGAGCAATCAAATTAGGAAAAAAGATTCAGAAGTTGCAATGTAGTAGAAAGCACACTGTGAGAGAAAGGCTTTGATGACACCTTTGTCCTTATAACAATACTAATTAATACAAATGATTCCTAAGGAAAAATAAACATATTGGTGAAGAGCTTCTAGATTTCTTGAAAGCATCAGACTCATAAAGTTCTCATTTCTTGTGCTCTGAACATCATTTTTTAAGATTTATCAAGTTGAGCACACAGGCGTTAGTCAATTCCCAAATTCTGGATTAGTTGTTCTGGTTCATATTTTTAAAAGGCCACCTGCTTATAACAATTAACTCATGGATCTGGTTTATTCTACCATGGTTTTTAGATTGTGTTGAACACACTTGTAGCTAAGTGTCTTCCAGTAATTCATTACACATGACTATCATCACTCCCGTGGTTCCTCATCCCTTGAAAAGGCTCCAACTAAACTGTTCTATCAAGTGGAAAGACATCTAAAATATACCGGATTAATGAATAGAATGAGCTCTTCAGTCTTCCTTTGCTGCTGGAACATTGCTTTCTGACTATTGTTTTATTTGGAAGATTCTGAACTTCTTCTCTCCAAACAGATCCAAGCAATCTCCTTCAGATTGCTTTAAGCTTAATATGCATACTCACAGAAATCAACCACAAGATGTTATGGTCCCAACATGGGGTAGATTCAATTTTAAAAATAGCCACAACAGAATCCTCCACATTTTGGACTCAATTTGTTTCATAAATCCATGGACAAAAAGTGATACAGGAGAAACTGTATAAGTTCATGTGTCTACTTTTCAACTTTAAAAAGAGGTAAAACATATCACAATGCCTATGAAAGATTGTGGCAAGAAATGTGATCTTTGGAATGTGTCTATAAGTGCATATATGTGAAGAACAATTTCAGGTCAGAATATCAGATGTCTTTTTCATCCCATGCTGCTGGGGAGAATACACAGACGCTTTCTCCCTAACCACCACTTTCTGTGCTAGACAACTTGACAAAACTGAGTAAAGAAAGACACAAATAAAATAAATTCCATAAAAAAACAACTTCTGAAAGTTGTCTAACAAAAAGTCAACATGGTTGTCTATATGCATTTTATGACGACTTGTTTGGCTGCATAATGTCACATACTGAATAAAAGGTTAAATCCACTGTGACATGGGAGGAAAAATTTTGACTGAAATCAGTAGGTTTCGGACAGCTATGCTAGTGATAAAACTATACTCCAAGTTCATGCACTTATTATTGTTCTTTTTCCATTGTCAGGACAGGATGTCCTTATGGCAGAAAGTGTAAAATGATGTCCGCCCTGGTGGTGTTTTGGTGTTTTTTTTTCACTTCCACAATGAACCTTTTCTGCATTTTAGGTTTTCACATCTAGATCTTAGTAACATCACTATAAGAGCAGCAGAGCAGGAGACCCAAACTCAAGTTTCAGTCATTCTAGGATCTAATAGGTGCATGCTCCAGTATTAAATTGATTTTGCCCCAGGGTTATGCTTATGATGTCAAGAATAGAGTTAGAACAAACAAATTGGAATCAAGAGCATAATCACCCCCACAAATGTAAAGGCAGGTATTAACTAAACCAGCTTAAGACAAACGTCCTATCTGTTTTTTAGTATTATTTCTTTCCTTTAATGTCAAGGAAAGGAAGACAGATCTAGTATAATATCAGGGTAAGAAAGTTGGCTTTTAAAAATCATTTTCTGAACATTTTGCCAGCAGACACTTCTAAGATGACAAAAGGTTTCACAACAGCAGATGATAAATAACAGAGTAGATATTCTTCAGCGTATTTGAAAAACTGACTGCTGTAAATATGTCTAAAAAATGACAAATGAATCTGATATGCTATAAGAAATATCACCATATATGTACTTACATCTTAAAATATTTTCTAGGCAGCCACCTCAGTGTTTTGGAAAGACTATATCCTTTTAAGCAATGGAAGATTCTGGTTTTATATGCAGTAACTCTAATGTAGTTCCTGACTATTATCCTGCTAACATCCTGATTTTTATACGCTGCAATAATCAATCATTCCCTGCTAGATAGAAACGTGCTATTTCTAACATTTTATTTTTAACAGCATGTTTCATAATAGATCACATTCAATTCCATTTGTGAGCTCCCAAAGCCCAAAATAGCTGTAAAAGACGGACAGTTTCTGGGTAAGAAAAATACTTTGTCTGGGCATTTTTGCAACTTGGAAATATTTAATCCTTAAGAAAACAAAGGCTAACTTCTGTGAAAGTGATAATTAGAGCTTAGACACACTGAGGCAGCCTATGAAATACTGGAGTATAGGTACAGAAGTTCTGATTTTTTTCTGATAAATTTTATTCAATTCTTCTCTATATACTGATTAGAGCCAGGAAGCTAGGACTGAAAGCGTGAGGATCTATTTTCGGCTCTCATCCCCTGAATAAGGATCAAGAGAGGGGCTAGACAGACCCCAGTAAATAAGCCTTATAAAAAATTAGAGTAGAGGTAGTCATGAAAGCCAGAAGTACACATCTAGCATGGAAATCTCTGCTCAGTAGACATACGGTTCTTAAATTGTCCTGAGTAGCTTAAATGGATACTGCAATAATCCTAAATTACATTAAGTGTATTGTGAGAATAAGCAAAGAGAATATAATACTATTTGAGATTCTTGAAAGTTCAGCAACAGGAGAGGCCATATTCACATTTTCCATGCGTTTAATAATACCAAAGATGATCCAATGTACCTTGACTATCTAGGATTCAATGTCCCCTTGATTTGTGTGATCCTCCTATATTTCAGAATATTTCATGACACAATACAGAGGCAAAGGGACAATTCACTACAAGGAATTTAGAGTCAGTTTCATGTATTCATACTCTGGCACGTAAATTAAGTTTAGGTTTTCAAAAATGCTTGTTCTGTCTCAGAGCTGAATACTTTTGAATTCCGATAACTTAATTTGGTGCTAAAAGTGAGCTGAGTTGAGTTTTACTGATAAAACTGACCTACTCATTAGGGATTGAATCAGAAAAAGAAAAATGAGAGCATATGTGGAAAAATGATACTAAAAACTCATGGTAGTCTAAAGGTCTAAAGTGTCCAAAGTAATGTGTCCTTCCACTAGAACATACTGCAATTAAATAAAAGGGGGTTAATTACATAGAAATGCTGAAATTAGCATACTGACCCAGAACAGTAGTTATTGGGAATTGTAAAAAGGGGGATGACTTTAATCCTCTCTTAGAATTATAGAATACAGTTTCACCCTGTACAAACTTTTTAAAAACTAACATAAAGTGTGTGTCTGATAGAAGCAGGTAGAGTTTTAAGAATTCATACTGCAGCCACACAGGATAATAAAAGAAATTTGTACTGTGTCTAGGATAAAACAGAAAAGTTTGTCATTTTAAATATACTTATAATGGGTAATTAGATCCTGATTTTTGTACTTTCTTTAATGCCTTCTAAAGGATGCTTGATAGTGATTGGCTCTGTTTTCATTGGCTAGTCTCTAAGTATCCTTCTAGGACTTGTGGAACAGATTCTGTGAAGTACATTTGTAAATCCCATCTCTCAAATTTATACACATAGAGGTGAATGTTCTAGAGAAGAGGAGAGGGGAGGAGAGGGGAGGGCAAGGAAAACTTCAAGAACGCATTCCTGATTGAGTTATTTCTGTCATGCCTTACTAGTCCACTCTCTTTCCCACCTCTTATTTGTAGCTCTTTAAAATGCTTGCCAAAGTGTATTTGGGCATATATTTTCCTACTCCCTAACATCTCTGTAATGCTTATTTGCTTGGTAGAGGGATCAGATATTTTACAAAAAAACACTTTAGCAGAGTAAAGCAAATTATTTTCCCCAGAGTTGACCACTGGACTTGTCAATGGCAAAGTGTCATGTTGTTAGCAATTATTTCCATGTGATCATAACAGCTCTGAAGCATTTATCAAGCCACTGTCTTCATTTACCAGTGAAGTACTGAACCGAATGTTTTAGATGGATGCATACATTTAGTAAAGGTTTTGGACTGATTCTGCTGCCTCACAGTCCTGTGCAGTCAAAGGATTAAACTTTTCAGTGAAGACCATCCATTTAAGAATGGTCAATGTTAGAGCTGCAGTGGTCTTTAAATGGAAACATACCCGTCATAATCCCTATCACTACATTGTGAATAAAAATTGAAAAAGGGATTTTGGTGTGGTTAACTGCAGACAGTCCAAAACCCATAGAATCCAAACGATATATAGGACAGCATTGAGTCTTTGGAATGCTGTTATAGAAAACCATTTTTTTTTTTTCATTATCCTGCTTTAAAAATTCTAAGACTGGAATGAGAAAATGTAGGAGAAATTCTTCAAATATGTCCTAATAACCACAAGAAACAATGTTTTTCCTAGATGTGAAACTTACTTTTTGTTTTACATTTACAGTGGTCTTAAAAGTGCTTCTACATTTTGTATGTGACTTTGCAGATCTCAAAAATCCTCCTGGAAAAGTAAAATTTGTGTATTTTAAAACAGAAAAGCTAGACTTCATATTTCTCTCTGACAAAAAAAAAAAAACTGTCCATATCTTCTTGTTTAACACATATGAGATGACATAATAAATTGTATGAATCAAACCAGGGGAGGCTGACAAAGTACAGAGTGGGCGTATGTATTCTATATGTGAGTTGCAAGATAACATGAACAGCCAGAAGCTCAGTGTATTCTGAAAACCGGAATATTTCAACTGCAGGTTATTGAAATGAGCTTAAGTACAGGCCACTATCTAATCCTTTCTATCCAGAACATATCTGCTCCTTTTTGCTCCCCTGACCTTATTATTGTGGCAGAAAGATTAGATGGGAGCTCACATCATCGGTAAAATTACACAGCCAGAATACTGGCTGGTTTGAAACCCCTACATTATATTTCATTGGTTTCAAACACACCACACCACTGCAGAAAACTAAAACATGTTCATTTGAAAGTCAAGTAAATGTAGATTTGCTTGAGTATTCATGTGTGTATACAGCACATTTGAAGTTTCCCTTGCAGGAAAGCAAACTGGCCTCTTCTGTGAGGCACATGACTCAAAACTCCTAGTTCCAATATTTTGACAATAGTGGACATACAGAGCACAAGGCCTCCTCGTACTGATTCTATGAAGGTTTTTTACATTTCCATAAATCCATAGTGTCTATTTCTGGATTTCTCTTAGGCTTGCTTCAGATAATCTAACAAACCTTCTGATTTTTTTGCTGACATTTTCTTTCCAGGGACCATAGTTAAGCTCATTCTAAGTTTTCAAAGTGATATAAAATACTAGGAAACTTTTCTATCATCTCAAAAATTTGCCTTCTATTTATATGGGCATAATATAAATACTGCATATAAATAATATACATATAATGTAAATTTAGCACATGATATTTCATAGGTTACATAACCATTCTTTATATTGTAGTATTGCTGGAGAGAGGTCATCAAATATTGTCATTTGATCTGTTTTACTTTTTAATTGACAACCTTGGCCACAGGGAATTAATTTAATGAAGCTATTTCTGTAAGGAATCCGAGACTCCACGTAACTCCAGGATTGCAGATCTCCATTCTAGTGAGTTCTCTGTAGCTTCCTGGTGCTATCCTGTGTGATATGCGTTAACATACCAATAGTTTAAGATCTAAAAAAAAAAATCTTCATACTGACTTCCCCATTCTGGACCATCTGTTGTCCTCAAATCACATATGTAGTTTACTTTTTCCTCCAGCTCTACATTTGTTTCCAAAGACAACTGGGACACCAAATTCAGAAGCAAGTGAGAGGATATAAGGTACCTAAATATTTGATTTCTATTGAAATAGTTATATGTTAGTATTTTGCCAATGATGCAGACAAAATTCTCAGTCAGAATGAAAATCAGATTTTAATTCCCTTGGCCAGTGTATCAAGTCCAGTTTCAAATACAGCACACTGCTGCAATACTACTAATTTTTTTTATGATGTATAATGCTATTAACACAGACCTAAGGAAAATATTTTTAAGCACTTCAAAGTTAAATTATGCATCAGATTTGTGCTTATACTCCCACAACATTGCAATCCTTGTATACACAACAGCAGTGAGTAGGTAAAAGCGCAGTCATTATAAATGGTGTAACCTTTTCTGAGTTTAGAAAATATAGATTAGCAAGTAAGAAAAAGAGCAAGCACAGCAGTTTCCTCTTTCATTGATTCACTGTCATTACTGTGTCAGGTTCTTTGTTTTTCAAAACTGCCTTTTTCCAGCAAAGTGAAACGTCAAATCACTCAAACCATGAGAAATAATCAGAAAGAACTACATTAACTTTAGAGCCCTGAATCAATTTGTAGTAGAAAGTGAGAAAAAGGGGCAACCTGTTCCCTCTCCCAGTGTAAATAACATGACTGATTTTTACCTCAATGATATCACTAAAACAAAGGGTAAATTCTGCTAGTCTTCCACACCACCAGTGATTTGTCACTTTCTCAGAACCGAGAAGACAATGCAAACACATTTTACTCCTGCTTTAATCGAGCATATTAAAGAGTAAGGTCATCTTCATGATTTGGTTAGTAGCAATAATCCAAAACTAAAGCATATCTTTATTGCTACCAAAGTTTCTATGAGAGAATTGACTTAATGTTCTTTTATATAGCAAGCAGTTAGGTACCTGTTACAGGTTACATACCACTCACAGTGTCTGTGGCATATTAGTAAGAAGTTAGATTATTAGAAACTATTTCTCCACAAGAGAAAACATGTTCAACAATATACTTGACACTCAACCAATGTTTTTTCTTTTCTAATTTAGTTCATCCACACTGTTAAAATAAAGTTGTGAGAACAAAAACGTTATGTAAGAGAATTAGAACATAGTTCTCCATGAAGGGAAAAATCTTTGCATGATTTGAGAAGAAATTCTTCCTCATAAAGTAACCAACAATAATAGTGATGACACAGACATTATTTCTCACCTAAAGCCTGTGAAACTAGTTCTAGCCATGATTTTGGAGCAAGGGCTTTCTTCCATTAGTTGTCTTCTCTCCAGAAAAAGTAAAAAACACCCAACCAACCAATCAAGCAACCTAAAAAGCCCAAATCCCCAATTTTTAATTTAAGACTCTTGTAGGAGGAAAATGCCACTGGTACAAAAGGCAAGAAAGAGAAATCTTCTCTCTGAGAAGACCATACCAAAGCAGTAAACTACAATCCCTCCTCCCATCCCTTCTCAGATTTCTTTTCAGAACCACTTTACTTTTTGCTGGTAGGTTGCCTTTAAAGGGAAGCAATATTGTTTCTTGTGATGAATTTACCTGTTTCATAAGGCAGATCACTTCCTGAACTCCAGTTCTGCCCATATCTCACAACTCAAGGCTTTCCAGCAAGGAAAATGAGCTTCTTTCAATTAGAAATTGAACGTGAATGTATTAAGTGGCAGTGCAGAATGCTCACAACTACAGCCTTTTTTTTCACTGTAACAAATTTGCATTTGTTTATAACCTCGTTAAAATCAGTCTGATTCAATAAGAACATATCAATGACTCAGATGAACATAACCTACGTAACCTTGTCTGACATGCTTACATTGTCAATTTTGCAGCTAAAGTACGGGTTGCAAAAATTTGACCAGACAGATTAAAACCTTAGCAAAATCCATATGACTTTCAATGTCAATGAAGTCCATTTCTTTCTTATTTCTTCAGACTAAGCATCTGTATTATTTCTTGAGTATACATCAATTAATCCTAAGGCTGTAATTAAGAATAAAATCTTTTTGCATGTGAGTGTAAACCTGTTTAATATTAATTCTCTTCTTGGTTAAATAAAGCTATTGCTTCTACTGGACTTGCCAATGTGCAAACAAAGTTTTAATCAATGCCACATGAAATCTGGCAGCCAGAGAAATCAACCTGCCACACAGAGAGAAAGCACAGCACTAATTAGTGCTGTGAACACTTTTGTTTTAATTGCTTTATTTCCATTCAGCCTTAAAAACAATCTGATCCAAAATCAAAGTTAATTTAGGCAAACAACTGCTTACATCACCAAAGTGTTATTATTGGTTTGGAAATTATATTAGGAGAGGGAAATTACAAACTAAGAATCTTCTGGATGTTGGTAGTAGCAAGATTTCCTCCCCTCCAGACGGAGATGGAATTCAAGAAGAGCTGTAAGTGACAGACCATATCACTGCTCTTTGATTCTCCTTCACTCCCAACATTCAGGCTGCTGATTTTGCCATACCTCATAAAATATATTTTTTTCTTAATTATGAATCGCTTGGAAAGTAAAGTAGCATCTAAAACTTCAAAGCATTATAGATAGTACTCAAGGCTTAACATTTATACTACACAGTGCTGATAGGACCTCAGACAGAATTAATCTTGAGGGTTTAAAAAGACTTTTCACTTCTCTACCCACTAAGTTGCTACGTAGAGCCTGGATGCTGAACAAAGTTACTGACTGTTTAATGCTGTCCAAAATACAGATGAATCATGCAGCTTCAACTGATATTTATCTTCAGTGAAAGAAAGATAGATGTACTAGATCTGTTTCTTCTAACCTGCCTAGCAGTAAGGGTCATTCCCATATACTGCCACTATCCATCTGGATTGCATTCCTTCAGGTGAAATTAATACACAAACTGAGAGCTCATGTTCACCTACTTAATGTCCATGATTGTCATTTGAAGAATTTTTGCCCATCTTCTGAAAATCATACTGTGTCATTGCATGCAACAGCTGGCTACTTCTTTATTATTTCTCACAGTGGATTATGTTCATGCTGCTCTTCTCCAGGCAGCTCCATCCATTCAGTTTTCTCAGGCAGTCTTTTTATTCTCTCCAGCAGTAAAGTGACAGGAGAGCATCAGTCTCAAGATATTGCAGATACCCTGCTTAATGTATTCCATGTGTGCTGGTATAGTTGGTAAGTAACAGAGAGCATATAGGTACCTTCCTCAGGAATCAGGTTCAGTAACAGTGTCATTTTTTGTGCTAGATCCAAAGAAGGACTAAGCCAAACCAGCAGAGGAATTTTTTTTTTTTTAATCTAACCATTGGCTTCACAAAGTTAAAATTAATTCTTGAATTGCCCATAAATCTTCAGAAAATAAATATGCAAGTATTTTAGTATTTCACAGCCATATTCTGCCCTGAGAATATGTGGGCAGCTCTATTCAATTAGAAAGGATGCAGGTGAAGGGTGTGGTATGTCCTGAAGTGACAACAATTTGGTGATTATTGTGTTTGATTTGTAACTCTATCCTTATCATTGAACTTGTATTTCCTTTATAAGGACTATTTTAATGTGGTTATAGAAACCTTTGTCTCATTTCAACGAAGGCATAAAATAGCATTTAAGTCTAAAATAAGCATTTTTCTTTTCTTTTTTTTTTTCTGCCAAAATTAGAGACATAAGAAAAAAGCAGATGTCTCTACAGTCTGTCCTCCATTTTCTATTACGGTCTTGTATTCTGAGATACTGAGATTGAAGTTTAGTAGATCAGGAAATACATAACCTGATGTGATTCTTTTCAACCTGAAAAGATACTTCATGAAGCTAGATTATTTTTCATATAAATGTTTTGCCAGCAAAATATTTTAAATTCAGCTATGATAGAATAACATATCAATTTGTTGAAAATACATTTCTTTGAGAGAGAAGAACATCCTTCTCTTTTCCTCCAAATCTGAAAGATTTTTTCATCTTTGAAGGCAAATATTTGGTTCCTTCAGTTTAAAAGGACATTTTATTTCAAATTCTTCATTTATTTAACTTTAATTCTTGAAACCTCCCCAAAATATTTTATTTCCGGTTGAACAAAAAAAAATTGTTTCAACAACATTAAGATGCAATCTTTCTTTCTCTTTCTGGCCTTCTAGATGCTCCTTTTTCCTCGGATTGCTATAAAAGATTCAGCAATGTAGCCAAGTGTTGTCATCATTTCCAGCTGAATCTCATGCTTACCCTGAAACCATCCTGATGGGGTTCCTGGTAAAGATGCTATCTGGATTTTCTACTCCACATGAGCTCAATTAAATAGAAATATGTTATTCTGGATATTAAGTGTCTTGGAAGAGCAGAAAGGTGGTACTAGCCTTCTTTGCAAATATCTTTTCTTTCCTGAGATTTCTTAAGAGCTCAAGGGATATCTCCATGGACTTCACATGAGCTTGGCCACCCATCTCTGCCAACAGGACTCCATTATTTAAATGGAAAAATTAGAGGAAAGTAAACAGATCATAGCTGAAGGAGCCAAAAAAAGTCACTTAATTTCAGCATCAAATTCATGGATAAATCTTTATGGAATCTTATATTCCCCCTATTTCTTGTACTAAAAGCATGACATTTGGGGATGTCTAAGACATATCTCAATTGAAGTTCACTAAAAGAAAACAAAACCCCACAAAAACTTAAAAGACAAATGTTCTAAAAAGCAAGCTGTTTTGCTTCGCCATTTGAAAACAGCTACTTCTTATTTGTCATTTTGAAACCATATCTGTGGCTAACCATTTTAAATACTTTCAAAAAACAAATACTTTGTTCTGGGTAGAAAAACAATTTTTATTTGCCCAAGATGATTTTTGCTTTTATCATTTTTGATAAACACAAAATGAATATATACACACCAGAAAAATCAAAGCTACTAGGCTTTGTCAGTGAAATGTGATTGTCTCTAATCAGTAATGCTGATTTTGAATTTAATATGTGTTTTCTACCCATGAAGAGAAAAGTTTCATTGTTCTCATTTTGCATTGAAAACATCAGAGTTTTAACTGAATTACACATAAAGGATGTGTCTCATATATGAGACAATGACTCCTATTTGAATATTTGAATAGTTTAAAGCAAAATTTATACATCACGCAGAAAAATACATTGACAATACCCATCAAAATAAAGTGCAACTTATACTAATTCAGAAACTATAGCTGATTTCCTGGCATGCCAAAGTCAAGACTGTAACATTGTGGAAGAGACTGATATCAAAGTGTTCTGTAAAAACACACAAAAAAACTGCAAACCCATAAAACAAAGTAGCTGTAAAATTCAGTCTTATCAGCACTGACTCATAAAATTAATTCCTTCCAATAAATTCTTAGTTAAATTTTGGATAACTGACCTTTGGTATTTCTGTACAGAAAAACATTACATTAAAAATAGAAAAGTTAGATTTTAAGCAGGAAAATATCCATATATTACATTTCATTGGGAAGCTTCAATGAGATGTACATGACTGAGATGAAAGTACTGTTAGGTTGTGTACAAAAAAAAAAAAAAACTTCTGGACCTGCTGTTACTTTTTTTCCAGAACGGTTAGGTGTCTCAAACCAAGTTCAAGAATTTTCTTTGTATGATGTTACATGCAACAGAGATGATATTTTTAGAGGTATACAAACATAAAAGATAAACTGAGCAGACAGTGCAATTCAACCAATAATTGCTGAACTCAGTAAAAAGACAGTGATCATATCTCAGCAAGATTTCAAACAGATTGGAAGTCTAAAAAATTCCAGCTTCCCTTTGGGTAAGAAGTAGCTTTCACAGGTAGTCGGTGCTTTTTAACAGAATTCTGTTCAAAGAGTGGTTTACCCGGAGAATTACATAAAATAGTAAACCTGTATGGGCATATGTAGGAAGTGTTGAAGAGAGAACCCTTTCCTTCACATACTTACAAACTCAAGGCCAACAACTTGTCAGTTAGGAACATGTTTTCTAAAGGAACTAGCAGTTTGGGATTCTCCCATGATTTCAATGCTGAATTTTAGAAACCTAAAGGCTCATTAAATCCCACAAAGTATTTATCTCATGAAAATCCTTCACTGAGATACTCAAAATTTGATGTGCCTATAATAATTAGTTTCTCTATAAATTGTAAGTTATTAATTGCAGGACATTCCTCAGTAAAGATTAGGTGTCTTTGATATAAATATTCATTTTTTTCTTCTCAAATCATAGCCCTTGTTAGGCAGGCATACAGAAATCACCATCCAGTGATGACTGAAATATATCAAGAACATAAAGAATCAAGAATTCTGAATTTCAAATGACATGAGAAAATAATGGGGATGACTGGACATTCTTTCCACATCTACTTAACTTCAGAAACAGGGGAATTGTCAGGGATTTTTTTCAGGGCTTTCAGTTTCTTTAGTCTTCTTCTTCCCATATGTGTTTGGATAATTATAGGGAAATGTCCAATTGTTTCATAGGTTTAACTGCAGTACACAAATTTGCTTGTATTTTGTTTGCTTTTTCATTTTCTTGAGCATTCATTTTACATTATTTTCTTGTTCTCATAATCATTTTGATTTTCTTTAACATAGATATCAATTCTGATGCTGGACAATTTGCTTTGTTCAGTGGGCTCTCTGAAAGATATGCATAAAATGTTCTTTTAATCTGCTGCTTCAATTTTTTATTCTGGTAATTGGTCTCTTAATAGTCTTCAAGATTTTCCAAGTTGTACAAATAATTTGCCATTTAACAGTAGAACTACAGAATCTGATCCTTTCTCATATTCCTAAAGAGCAAAGGAATCACTCTGCCTAGTCAAAACTGCCTTTCATTTATTAGAAACTGAAGCTGTGATTTGCACTCAGAGAGATGACGATAAAGAATTGTAGGAGAATAAAATGAGAGTTAAATTCCAGCTTAATGAATCATTTAGAAACAATACATCTTTCCCAAATAATCAGCAGTCTTCACTGTCAAAACATAACTTTGCAAGGCTTTTTCTCTGACATTGTTTAAAATGAGACAAAAATTGTAGCATCTCATTTTCTGGGTCTTTTGAAAACACCTCATTTTAAAGAGAGAAAATAAGTCATTCACACTTTTCTCTTCCATAAGTGCTTGGAGAAGTAAAAATGAAAAGTAGGAACTGAGTATGTTGCTTGTCTGTAGCAATCTCCAAGCTTTGCTCAGTGGCCACTCTCCTGTTTTCACTTGGTATATGCAAAATTTGATGTAAAGAAGTGGACTGGATCTGCAGTCAGCTTCAGTGTTAACAGAAACAAACTGCATTAAAAGTGCAATAAAGAGCATCCCCTTTTGATCAGTACTACCTTATGTTCTCCAACAGGTAGCATAGCCTGTTGGGAGAAGTTTAGAATTCATCTCTTCTTCATAAGCAATTAAGTTAAGCAAGGGACTGCTGATAACAAAGGTTATTATTTTTTGACAAAACCTGGTGAACTAAGTTTCACAGGCTGAAGGACACAAATGAAAGTGTTAGAAGATGTTAAAAGAGTACGGGTTAGCTCAGTGAGAAGTAATTTTCCTTGAGCCATTGCTCTTGCTCTGTTTTCTTTTATGTGAGAGCTCTGTTTATTTGTCAGTGCTGGTATCTTTCTCCTACAGTGGCTAGAGTGTACTGTTTTCTTCACTGTCCTTAGTAAAAACACATAAAAGAACCAATGCAGGCTTCTTCCAAGACAGACTACTCAAAGAAGCTTGGATGGAGCATAAATGCAGGACAGGAGAACAGATTTGACAGATGACAATCATGCTCTGCTAAGTGGCACTAATGTGCCACTATACAGGGAATTGTATAAAATATTCCCTATACAGGGAATGTATAAAATGATGAAATGGGAGGATCAGTGGGATAATTTACACCAAGTCGAGTCAGCCAAAATGCTCCCACTGACGTCAGAGGTGACTGGTCTTGAAATATGTGATATATGTCATATTCCATCCTATAGAATAAAGGTGAGATAAAGACAAAGCAGATGGTTTTGAGGTCCATTCAGCCATAATCTTTCACTGGTATTAAGCAGCACCCCAAATAATGGTGTTGCAATGGGGAAATTGAACAGTGGATGTATGATGAATCTGTACTGATGAACATTAGGAGAGATGCTATTACTGGGGAAACAGGGATTTGAGTTTTGGGGCTGAAGATGTAAAAACACAGATCTCTGCCACATTAATTAATCACAACTAGAGGATAAGCTGGAGCAATTCATTATATTGCCCATACATCAGAAACTTCAACATGCTCTGAGCTCACATCACGTTAAAATTGAAAACCATCTGAAGATTACATTGGAATTCTTCAGAAAGACATAGGCACTATAGTGCCTACCTATCAGTCAAGACAGTTCAGACAGAACTATTTGGTTAATGTTAGAATAGAGTGCAATTCTAAAATGAAAGTCCTGCACATGTTGCTTCCAGCTGAAAAGATTCTCTGTGTGTCTGCTGAAATTTCGCAAATGCAGCTTTATGGTGATCCTCTCCATCTATCTCCACAAACATTTTCTTTGCAACAGCCCAGATAGCTCAAAAGGTTCTGCAGTCACAGTATTTCCAAATATCTGTCATAAGATCTTTTAACCCTTTAGCCAAGCAAGTGTGAACAAGGTAAATGGAGTCCTGCAGGACAAGAGTGAATGTAGAAGCAGAGTTGTGTTCAGCTCCTCATCCCAAATCAAGTTGTGCCTAGCTCTAGTCAATGTAGCCAGTGCCACTGGTTTCTACTAGTCTCAGCCCATTGCTGGTTTAAGAGACAGAAAAGAAAGATAGCAACGAAAGATACGTATTGTCATAAGCACATGTACAATATGTCAGAAAAGGAACAGCAAACTGGACATTTCTTTTCCCATCTATGGCTATTTCTCTAGATTGCCTCTTAAAACTTCATTCCCAAATAGCAACAGTCTCAATAGTATTAGTGACATTTGGCAACAGCATTTCTATCTTTTGGGGCTATATTGATTTTCTCTGGCTTCCGTGTAGCGATTTGACATGTTATTGACCTAGAGCAACAAAGTGGCCAGTATCACTTGCAGCAGGGGACTTTGAGAGATTTTTTTAGGACAATAAACTAGAACATGAGGTGGTGCAGGCTGCAGTGAAAAAAAAATGATCCATACTACTCTACTTCCAGAGGATTGTCTTTGTTTGGCAGTTGATTTGCCTCAAGATTCATTTGTTAGCCACCGAAAGTGCTTCCCCTGGTTGTCTTCAAGTGTGTGTCAGAGCTCCAAGGGCTCTTCAGTTTGCAAAAATCCAAATGAGTAAATGCTTAGGTGTTTGTAGCATGCATTAACATATTAACACACAAAGAGCACAGAATGTATGGGAACCCTCATGCCATAACTTGATTTCTAATTGTTGAAACATTTCAGGGTATTCCTAGGGATCTGTTTGATACAGGGACCATGTACATCTTATCATTTGTTGTTGTTGTTGTTGTTTTTAATGAAGATTAATGCACGTTGATTTTCCCCATGAAATACAGTAATTTTGACAGCAGTGAATGTTTGGAATCCTTGCAAGTATTTACTCCCAGAGTAAAATTCTCCTGTATTCCCATTTAAAACTCTGTGTGATGTACCAGCTTGCTAAAGATTTGAAATGAATTACTTCGAATAACATCCTGTGGAGGAGATTCTACAGCCATCCAGCCTGGTGTCTCAGCCTGCCTGATTTTAATTTTGCTGATCTCTGTTACTCAATAATTACAAATTAAACTGGTCTAAATCTGAATGGTTCCACCACCTTCACAGAAGGCCTGCACTGATGCTTCCAAGGAGAATACTGTTCTCTAAGTACTATTTGAAAGTTCTCTTATTATTATGTTAAAAGCAATCAAAGCTGTTTTGTAGACTATTTGTGAGAAAACTTTCTAACTTTGCAGTGTTATAAAGAACAGCATGAGTCATGGGCAAATCACAGCCTTGAGAAAACGCCCCGAGATTCTTCCAACCACTGCAGGCAATGGGTTCCATCTAGAGTACCCCTTTCTGTCAAAGCTATTTACAGTTACTAGCTATACAGCTATGTTAGCTGGCTGCATTAAGGGTTATGGGTAAGTGTAATATTCAAACAACTGTACTACAAAAAAAAAAAAAAAAAAGAAAGAAAGAAACAGAATGACTAATCTCCATAAGAAAATAACATGGGACAATATAAGCTCTCTTTCAAAGAATGACTTATTCGAAGTAAAAATTCCTAGGTATGTATTCCAATTGAGGGTAAATTTTGTCCATAACTTCGACTATCATATAAGGCTCAGTTCTGAAGCTCTTGTGTATAAACCCAACTAAATGAAGATATCAGAAAGAAAAGCACGTAGGGCTTGAGGATTACTCAGAAAACATCTGAAGGCTTTATTTCAGTCTTAATATTCTCCTTCCAATTAGGCAGTAAAATTAGTGGAACTCCCAATATCAGAGACTGCTATATTTTTAAATCCCCAGTTTCATACTCTTTACCAAGTTTCACTTCTATCAGATGTCTGCCTGAGGGCTTAAGAATTTACTACTCCCTACTAACCATTTTGAAACTCTTCTTTAGATGTTTAATACAGTTTTCTAGTCCTTTGACATCAGTTCATTCCTGAAAAGCGCGAACAAGCATCTGACAGAATTTTAGTGAGGCACTCCAGGAAATCCCCAGAGCACAAAAGGGATATAATACCTCTTATTTCCAAATCTGCTCATGCATAACAAGGGTTAGTATACACTTCCTCAGAGTTTATTTGTCTTCAGTAAGGCAAGAAAGGAAACGACTCCAGTGAATTTATTTAATAATTGATAGTGGAAATAGACTCTAATGAAATTTCCATCATCCAGAAACATGAACTCTATATATACTGCCATTCATTTCTCTCCTAATACCTGACATGGCAGCTTCCCCGAATTCCCTACTTTGATACAAACAGCCAATCCACTCCTTCTCTGATAAAGCTCTGCAAATCCCAAGGGAAGCAGAGAAGCCAAGGCTGTGTGCATAGAGCAGCATACCTCCACAGCAGCACACAGAAGAAGCAGGTAGGGAAGCACCATTAGAGACCAGACCTGCTATAGAAGAAAAATCAAAATGTATCAATCTATGTTTATCTTTTTCTTTGCAAATCCTTTGAGGGCTGGAGATAGCAAAGGACTTAGAAACCTTCCAAACAAGCACAGAACCTAGGTCTTAGTCCTGTCCAAACTTCCCACAACCCTCTTACTCCCTACCAGTTAAACTTTTTTGGTCTGGAAAGTAAAAAAATAAAGACAGAAAATCCCCACATATGATAGCAAACTAATTTCTCCGTAGTGTACATCCTTTATTCTTTCTATGTCAAATGGGAAGTCTCGTGTAGCTGTTACGCGTTTTAAAATTCAGACAGGCACTGTATGAGTATTAAACACTATAGTTTCATACACCTTGTATGCTTATGTAACTTACCTTGAATAAAAATGCATGTACTGCATACCTGACATGAGGAAGATGAAAAAGATATGCTTATAAGTGTAAACAATCAAGTGTTTGGGGATAATAGCAATAACTGATACTGGTCTGCTTAATGAAATATACTTTATAAGAATCACTGCTCTTGAATCTCTTATTTGACCACATACAAAATTGGGATATTCCCACTGCTTATATAGGTGAAAGAGCAGATAACTAGATTTGATTGCAAGAGACAGTACCTTAATAAAATAACATATATTTTTGTTACCGTTATAACTATTTTTCTTCTCAATCAGACATTTCCTATCTCAAAATCCATTAGCATTCCATCTTTCTAGAAATAAGTTAATTGAGAAGTACAAAAGAGAAAAGCAAATCTGTTGTTTCCTAATAAAGTATTTTTCATCAATTTCAGGCTTCAAGCTTGTCACCATCTTACTATATATACAGATTTTCTCATTCATTTCAGTAGGATTAATAGTATGCAGGTGCCTCCAGAAACAGACCTTTTAAAGCAGTCACATCAAATACTTGGAGCAGACTTAGTCTAATGATAACTTTTGTATTAGCTTTGTCATACAAAAAGTAATTTTATATGGTTTACAACAGTGCAGCTGTGACTACAGATACCCAATTTATGGTGAATATTGTATTCCATATCAGCAGGTGTTCAGTCCAAGATTTTTACACCTCCTTAGTCAGAGAGATCTCAGGGCTCAGTTTAATTTTCCATGACAGTGAAGCTCTTCCATGGCTGACTACACAAGGTTGCTATTGAGATAATTCTTCAACCGTAACCCTCAGTAATCAATAGTCTACTCTAATATTTATACTAAGTCAAACACCTCAGTCAGTTATTGTAGCTTTTGTATTACCTGTATGTCAACAACATGTATGTGTGCATGTATAAATGTCATAAAAAATACTTTCAACAATCTCCTATCCATCGGTCCATTTAAATAATTTATATGCCAAAATAGGCAGGAGTTTTTTCAATAGCTCTTATTGCTCTGTTTGAAGCATTTCTCAGAGCTCCAAGCCTCAGAAGGCACTAGCAAATATGAACATTTCTTAATCTAGAATTAGGAAACCTATAGGAGCATTCCAAGTGCAAAATACACCCTGCAGCACTTGCATCTACTGCAGTACTGAAATGCAACCCATTCTTTCCAGGTTGGTAGCAAGCATCTTGAAGTCAGAAGGAAAGTGAGTAAATTGGAAATGTGAGCATTATGAGCACAAAAGGAAAGTAAAAACCTTAGTAGTGCTTAAAAGAAAAAGAACTACAGCTAAAACCAAAGGAACTCAATAACCTCCACATATTCATAAAACTATTCATAGATTTGTTTGTTTGCTTCTTTGCTTCTGAAGGTGAATAGAACTAAGTCCAGTTCCTTTAGCTACAGTGCCTCCAAAGTAAATTTGAAATACCATTTCATATAGAATACTAACATGAATAAAAGTCATTTTTTCCTTCCTTGAATGATGCACTAAATAACACACAATAGTTAGCAAACACTACAGAAGCAGCAGCACAGCTATCCTTTTTAACATCATACATTGGAAAAGAAACAAGTGGTCTAGCTTTTTAATTGAAATGACAAATCAAATATAAGTGCATCTGATACAATATAAATAGTGGGTGGAATATCTAGTCAATTGCTGACTTTATATACAGCACGATAATGTTTTTTTTCTGTTGAAAAGCACTCGTATTCATGTAGTATGGTTTTTCAATATTTTACAATATTTTCAGCAATATTGGAAATAACTTAATAGTAATTTCTCATTTTTAGCCTTTAAGAAAAGCAGCAATTATTAAAAAATGCTACACTTTGAAAACAGAAATACTTTGATACCAGTTCTTTTCCATTTTTCCTGTTCCAAATCATTGATAAATGTTGTCAGTTTAGGTTAGTAAAACGGTCTTACTTTTACATATGCTTGAAAATGATGTTTCATTGTGCCGAAGAAAGGACTGGTTTTACATGGTCTTGTTCAATTTACTTTGCACAAGGTTCCTCTGATTTGAGGAGTAATTGAAAAATAAATTTCCTTAATCAAAAATGGTGAATGGTTAAAAGGACAATTTTGTAGACTCTTGACTGAATTTTCTTTTAAGATGAAAACTCTAGTTAAAACTTTTTACTGAGATTGATGTATCAAGAACATTTGTCCTTCATTTGTAATTCATGGTGGTTGCTAGAGGATCAAGCTTTTCCCATCTTGCTCCACTTTCCTACACATTTCTATTATACGAATCTTGTATACCTAAGACTCATACTTTCTGTCAGATTTGGTTGAAATTGGCCAATGGATTAAAGAAAAAAGATATTCAGGAGGGGACATGCAGATGGCATTGTTGTATAACCTGTGTTTCCTTGCCAAATCAGGCTAAAATATGGAGTACTTGGAGTGACAGAGTTCACAGAAACTTCCAGTATAGACAAGAATATCTACAATGTGATCAGAGCACATACCAACACTCTGAATGAATAATTTCAGAACACACTTGCCATTTGCCATATTTATTGGCATGTTTATAGACCAACAACCACTCTGGTTATAGTTGCATTTTTACACTGCCCTTTGCAAAGTAATCTGAGAAACATACATTTGTAGAATACAAATTTGTAGGATATTTCTCTGCAAAAGTGGAGAAGCAAAGTTCTACCAAAACCAGGGGAAATGGTTTTAAGTGCTGGATCACTTTTCCTTAGATACATCCATTTTCAATAATTTGAAACAAAATGTGATTAGAATAATAGCTCTAAAAAATATTAAGAAACATTTTATTAATTCTATTGGCACTTAATGCACAGAATAAAGGATGGAGAGGACATGAAGGAGCAAGCACTTAGCTAATAGTAATATGCTCTATATATATCAGAGAGAAAAAAGAAACCTTGCCCTATAGATATTTTTCACTTGTCTTAAATGTGGTACTATGCTAGATATCTAGATTGTTATAATCATTTGTGATATATGCAACAGCTGTGTAACAGTTTAATAGTCATCAGAAGATTTAGCATTTAGATACAACACTGAAAGGTTGGGATGTGCACAAAGCAAGCATGGAAGAGCTATAAGCCCCATGAGGGTGGAATGCAAGACTCAGCAAAGTATGGTATCATGAAGATTAGGAAAAATAACTGGAGGGTGAGCAAGCAGAGTGTGCAACAGAGAAGACAGCAGCCTTCAACATATGAGTGGCTTTGCAAGTGACAGACACTTAGTAGCAGATGCAATAAATATCCTATGAGCAGGCAGGGTTATCCAGGTAAAATTAATTCAGTCAGTGCTGACAGGGAAGCAGCAGCAGGAAATCAGGAGAGAAATAAAATACAGGAAATCAAGCACAAATATAAGTGTTTACTGGTTTATTTTCAGTGAATATCTCAGAATTATTCTGTGGATAGTGGAAAATAAACTTCAAGATACACAGCATAAAAATTTAATTTTAACAGTAGACAAATACATTTTGGAGTGACTGAATCTTTGCTGCGTAGCTAAGAGGTAAGGCGACTTCAGCCAGAAAAAAAGTTCTGTCCCTTACTATCCCTGCTAGATGGAGAACTTTATCTTATGAGGAACCCCACTGGTACAAACCAAACTAGCTCCATTGATATTAATGCCATTGTAATGATTTACTCATCAACTGATTAATATTTGAAAATGCAAGACAAAGAATCTCTTTTGATAGGAATAAGCATGAATGGATAGTTCAGCACTTCCAGATCACACAGATGAAACTACGCTTCTGCAGAGGCTCTGAGATTCTCCGTACAGTGTAACGGGAGTAAGGAATTAAACACAGTGCAGAATAGAGAGGATAAGGTTACGTAACACGGGTTGGTGCATATCCACTCTCAGAACTGTATTTCTTTCTTCAGATCATGCCCCAGTCAACTAACAAGCCAACTATCTGCCAAGAACACAAAGCAAGCGGTGAACACTGTAGCATGCTCTTATGGAAATAAGATTAAGGTTTTAAATAGTCTGTAAAAACACTCATTCTGCGTGTTTCTTACTGGGAGAGAATCCTTGGCTTTGCCAGCCATGGCTTTCCTCTTGGCATCGACCACCTGTGTGTAGCTGGATCATGTCTCATAGCATGACAGCTGAGCTGTGAATGATACACAGAGGGGCACTGCTGCAGACACTTTCTTTTGCTGTTGAAGCCAGAGAGGTCCGTAGACTTCTGAAATCTTTCAGCATGGGAAGAGCTCTTCAGTCTTGGGGACAAAGCAGAACACGCAATGGAAATTGAATGGGCCAAACATTCAGCAGGTCATAAAAACAGGTATATTCACCCCTTTTAGCCAAAGGTATAGCTAAGTGGGATATGTTAGTCAATATACCTCGCAGTTAAAAGGCCTGAAAGAATGAATGGGAACCCCCCCCCCCAAAAAATAAAAATAAAAAATAAAAAACACTTACAAGAGAAACAGAGAAACAGTCAGAAGAGGCCTGGTGAGAATTCACAGTTCACACTGACAATATCATGACAAAGAAAACAGCTGAGCAGGGAACCAGCTCAGGAGCTATTTGGTTGCATCTCATTAGATCAGGAAAGCTGTTGCTATAAATAAAGCATCAGATCAATATAGATGTATCTCAGTGTAATCCAAAAAAGTGGGACTCATTGAGCTACTTGAATGGGCTGGTAGAAACTAGAGTTAGCAGTTTAAGAGCTGACTATTCAGGAATAACTGAAAATCTATCAAGTGTCAGTAGAATCTATAGAAATTTGGGTTTATCTGGGACAGAAGGTATAGTTCTGTGTGCAGCACTGAGCATAATGCTGCCACTAAAATCAGTGTCTTGTATGACTTTGGAAACTGCTCAGACTAAAAATATGAAAGAAATTGCAGGAATTTAGTGGATCGATTCTCACCTAATTTCAATATGATTTTACTGCCTAAGTCCTTTAAACATTGAGAAAAAAAAAAACCAGCTTAAATAATTTCCTAATTGAAAGCTGAGAATAATAATATTTAAGCAGAAGTGGTGTTTCAGTTAAAATTCACACTGGTTTTTGGTTTCTGTTTGTGTTGTTGTTTTGATGAATGTGGTAGAACAGGAGAGACTACCAATGCTTGGCCTTATTACTCTAGAGAGAGATAAGAAAAACAGTAACTGCAAGACTCATTTTTGCTATTGTTCCAACAAAAATTTTGAATGCTCATAGAATATAAATTTATATTTGTCTTTAAACAGCATGAGATTATGGCATTATTTCCATTTTATAATCTGATGATCTGACACCAAACTGAAGGTGTTAGGGCTATAGATATTCTGACATATTTCTAGTCATTATTTAGTACAAATAGTGTAATTTTGCCTTTTAAAAGGAATAGATCTATAGTTTAGGAGAAGATAAATTGATATGAAGATTTGAGATGTAAAATCTAAAAAAGAATTATTTCCATTGACATTTTCAGATATTAAAAGAGACAATGCTATAAAATTTCAGAGATTTAATTAGTCATGGTAGCAACAACTGGTGGTGATGAAAATAAATAACAATGAATGACCTTGAGAATATTCCATCCACATTTCTCTTTGTTGGAGCTTTTTTCTATATGCTTTGCAATATAATGTGCCATCAAATAATGAACAACGGTTTACATTTGAATCGTTACTATATACGAAAATGATTCTTATGTAAAAAGCTATTGCAACAAATATATGTACACCACAATATAAGCTATAAATGATAAAATGCATGCCGTGGAAAAGTTGAGAGGGTTACCCCTCGAGGGGGACAAATTCACCTGCAAAACTGCAATAATGATAATATTTTAACTATTATAACTGTTACTGAGAACTGGCACAAAAAAAAAA
>VXAA01006941.1:387278-462038 GCA_013399115.1 Anseranas semipalmata | reverse complement strand
AAAAAAAAAAAAAAAGGCCTCTGTAGTATGTCCCTTTGCGAGAGCATAACAGAACTGGACAGAAAAGACCAAAACACACATTTTAACAGAAGAATATACAAAATCTGTAGTATCAGGTGGCTACAAAGAAAAGGAAGGCGGTATGTGGAAAGAAATTAAATTAAAATGACCTAGCTTTGATCTAACACACTGTTTTTTATGTGAGTGGTTGATGATTTTCCTAAGTGGAAAAAAGCATTGTCTACTACCTGCATTTAAATAAGCAGATTTGTCATGTAACTGGCCAGAATAAGTTGAGGTCAGAATAGCATTGAAACTTAAGATAGAATTTTACATTGTACAAAACATTTGATAACAAAATCAGATTTTCATGATTTTCATGACAGAAAATACAATTTACAATTGAACACACCAAAAACAATTTTGTAAAGATATCCTTATACTCTTGAAACAAGATACGTTCAGCATAATCCTGGTTCATCTGCTCTGTTACTATGGAAACCAGCAAAAAAGTTAACTTGTCAATCTATAAAGCTGTGAGATCATATCCTGATTCTGGGGTGATAGACTCTAAACAAAGCAGAGCCACTTCAGTGCTTCTGAATGTAACTAGAAGCAAGTCAGAGAGCCTTCTAGGGAGAATTTCATCAGAAAGAGGAATATGACCCATTGGTTAGCATGGCGTCATAGAGCAAGTTCAGTTGTCAAGGTTCTAATTTGGTTTATCATCCTGCCACAAATTTCCAACCTAGGAAATTTCATATTCTATTTTCAGCTATGAGTGTGTTTAGAAACAGCATTAAGATTAAACAGCTAATGCTTGCAAAATAAATAAATAAATAAATAAAATAATAAACAATCTACTGTTTTATGTTATTCTTATAAAAAATGTAACAGTGGATAATTTACAGATGTAATTTTACTATAAAGCAGTTAAAATCAAATGGTTAAAATGACTTATTTCATTTTAGCCAAATAATTTTAAATTAAAGAGTTAAATAGATAAAAACTACAAATAGTTGAAAGTACATGCTTTATTTTTAATAAATCACATTCAAATCAATCGTACATTCCTTGAGCTAATCCTCTGTTTATGTCCTGAACAAGGATAATTTCCCGATCTAGGACTCTGTTGAAAAAACATTAGGCTCATCACTGAAAACAAGCATTTCCTAGCATTTCTTGTAGAGAAACATATTAAAACAAAAATGGCTAGCCCTTTGTAAACACTGTTTTATAACATCGGGTCTGTTAGCAATATGAGCATTAACATAGGTTTTGCACTCAAAGCAATTTGTTGGTTTAGTTCCTAATGCTCATTTACAAGCCATCTTTCAATACATAGACAAAATGGACCATATTTGCACTCAGAAATACACAGTTTTGACTAAACATCAGTGAAATGCAGTTTGTAAAGCAGCAATGAATGTAATATTTCTTTTTAATTTTCAGAGCTGTTTTTAATGTTTTTTGCATTTTCTTTATGTTGGTAAAGACTCTTAATAGTAGTAGGTCCATCAGGAAACACTAATATAACATATATCAGTATCTATAGTCCTGGATTCTGGTTTTCTATTATGAAACACATGGACATCTGTTATGCATAAGGTGCAAATATCTCCTATACAGCATTCAGTAATGTTTCAGTATTTTGCTCCATAAACTTGGGAGGAATAATGCAACGTTAACCAGCACTTGTACCTAAGCATTCTTCCCAGTCACACACAGTAAGGCAGACGGTTAAAACAATCGTTTATAATAATAGTTTTCCCATTGCTAAGTAAACATCAGTTAGTTGTACAGTGTTGTATCAGAGGGTAATTGCACTTGCATTTGATAAACATTTAGACATAATTCATAGGCTTACTACAGAACAGCTGATACTAAAATACCTATATGAAGTAAATCGAAATGTGCATGCAGAACATATCTACTATTTTTAAGATGTCCCATTTGAAGACTGCATGCCATAAAAGATTTTTAATATTAATCAAATCACACCGGGTGCATTGGCAATTTGGATCTCATATCAAAACTAAGGAAGTTGAAATCACGTATTTTCTGACAATCGGACAATGGTTAACTACTTTATGTTTCCTGTTTTATGAGTAAACCAAAATACAGTTTAATAGTATTATCTATCTATACTTAATGACAAAATGGAGACTCACCCCTGTCGTTCTTGGAACTTGACTAACTTATTGCATTCACTATGGCACAGCATTTCACCAGAAGGAGTGTTTGCAGTAAGCTGAAACAGGGCTCAGACTTGAAGGACAATATATATTGCTGAAAAAAAAAGTAAAATTATTGTGTTAATATCTGCATCTGAAAGTGATAGGTATCTTATGATATAGATATTTCTGAAAGAACAAAGACTTAAAAGCTAACTACCAACAAGAAGCAGGCAACCTTTGCTTTATATATTATCTCTGCATACATCCTAGTCACAACAAAATTTTTATTTTAATTGCAAACTGTGTTACATGAATTTTATTTTACATTAATTGTGTTTATAAATTAAAATTGTAATGTAAATTATGAATGGGAACAGGAAGGTATGGAGCCAAAATCAGCAAGTATATAGTGGAAAATGTTAAAATTCCTCAGTGCAAACAACATTATGAAAAATGATTTTATTCTTGCCCTAACCAAATTCTGTGGCATTCCAAAATAATATATTTTATATGAAAAGTAAGTACTTTTTTTTATTTATTTAAAAAAGAAAAGTTCAATATTCCAGTCTGGTATGTAAAAGCTACTTTAAAAGTATATTGAAAGTACACATAATGGAAACTATGAAGGAATCAAATCAAAATTCACAGGTTTTGCCTTTGAAAATCTTGAAAATGACTTTTAACGGAATTTGTCAGTTTATTTGCCTCATCTATTTAAATAGTATGGCAGAGTGAGTATATTTATCGTACTACATGAATCAGCAATCATTATTTGCACAGAACTAATAACTGGCTAAGTAGTTACACTTGTTAAGTATGTGTTTATGTGTTTATTATTTATACATTATAATCTTCGAAGGATGATCACAAGATTCAGATTTTATATTTATTCTTCAAAGAGAGTGGTTATGCAGAAGTAATATTCAAACATAAATGAAATCATATGAGTAGGCTTTTTATTTCCTAATAGTAAGCAAACTGGCTTTATTCGCAAGTAATGTTTGAAAATTGATATTTTTCTACAAATAATTGCATCTATATAATCCAGTAGTGATACTTGGTTTCAGATAAGAACATTCATTACTCATTGTGCAGTAATCTTTATTTGCTGTTTGATTCATTAGTCTCTAAAGCAGGAAGGGGAAAAAGTAATGCCATAACAACATCATTCACTCCTGAGAAGTAATAATTACTCAGTAGATGAAACAAGCAGTTCATCATCTATTAATATATAGATATTTTATTGGTCAATCTCAAAACAGTACATATCCATATTCCAAAAAGTAAAACTGAAATAAAATTAAAATTGGAAATTTGTGTACTTAAAACAAAAGATGGGAGTTAATTTTTTAACCAGATCTGCAGTGACAACAACTGAGATGTCAAGCTGAGAAATAGGTTTCTATTTCACTCCCAAAATCTAGGTAATAAGGAACAAAAAGAAAGCATAACAAAATCATTCACACTGCAGAAATAATATTTTGGGGGGCAGCAGGACATTCCCTAACTGTTTCAAAATTGTTTTGTATAAATTAATTAGAATAGAATTTCCTTCAGTATTTTAAATCCCAACTAGTTTAAACGCCCTTGCAAATACTTTTAAAAAGAAAAATATAATAATTTGGTGGCTTCTATTTCAGATACTAGATGAAATCCAGCATTGTAAATGTTCATCTGAAAGTTTTTAAAATAGATCTATATTTGTAAATCTTCCCTTATCTGCCCAATGAGCCTTTTAGAGTTCATGCAAATAATGTTCGTGCAAATAAAGAAAGCAATACATTGGGAAGAAAGAAACCCAAATAATACATTATCTACCTAAAATTTTCTGATCTGAACTAGCCCACTCATACTAAATATTTTTGTCTTGGTTTCCCTGGTATTCATGTGCATAGTGCTGACTGGCTTCCATGGGTGTTTTGCTTATGAATTAACAGCAGAAGAGACTCCTGTGTGGAGACATGACTGATTGTACATAATAGTTCCGTAAGTGAAGATAAATTAGACAACTACATTGGTCTGGTGTTGCGATGCTCCATCTGTTCAGATCTGTTTGTTTTGCTGAAAGCAAAAAGCAATTTCCACCAGCAAAAGTGCTGTAACTTTGAGAAACAAATTGGAAGACCACAGTGGTAGGCAATAGCAGTGGATTTAACTGCCTCTGCAGGACACATACCCAGGCACCGTACTAATCCTCTCTTAAGCTTCTGATACAGAAACACCATCTCCCATTGTTCGAACCTAAGTAATTTTTTTTCTGTTAGCTTTAGATCCTAGCCAAAAATAGCTTTTCTTCAGCATTTCAGCATGAGTGGAGAGACTTTTACAGCACGTCTCTTTCATATGTATTTCCTCACTGGAGCAAAGGTCTTCCTGAATTCTAATGAGAACTTATTTCAGGCTTTATCAATGTTATTTTCCATTATTTAGGATAACACTGGACAATGAAAAGTCTTCTTAGTGGTTCCCATGACAACAACATTTCAGTTACCAAACCCGAACATATGGCTGGAGGAAAAGGATGTTTCAGGGGAGTGCTGCACCAGTTACAGGAAGTCAAGCTAGCCTCATAAGATAGCCTTATAAATCTCCTCCAACCAGCAGAGTGTCCCTAAGGCTGGGGGGGAATTCAAGCCTATTAATTCGTGCAAAACCTTCTCCCATTTAATCTAGTTCACAGATTACTCCAAAACTGTATTTTCTACATGCAAGAAATGGATATTGCTTCAGCTGTCTTCCAGGACAAATACACTGAAGAGTCCAGTGCTAAGAGTCTTTGAGAAGAGGTTGGCCAAAAAATGTTTCAGGAATTATTAACACAATTATTGTCACAGATAACTTCATCTAAAGATACAAGCAAATCATGGTTTGCATGGAAAGGAAATACCGTGTATTAGACCAACTACTGTAGCTGGAAATAAAGAGGTAAGGCTTTGGTGCACAAAATCTTTTAGAAGATGAAACTGCATCTTTTCTAAGTGTGGAACAGGGGTCCTGGCCCTGTGATTCACTAATCTGTAAGACTATGACTATGCATTTCATATGCCTTAAGAAAACGTTTCATAGTTACACTTTTCTTACATTATAAGTATAGCAGCTGTCATCTGGACTGCTACAGCAAGGCTGAACAGGGGATTTATTAAAACAAAAACTCTCAAGCTTGAAACAAAAGCTTTGTTTTTACCCAAGATTTGTAGCAGACCTCTACCTTCAATGATTCAGACATCTAACGCTGATCCACTAGTTATATAAGCTTATCTTTATGTAGAGGATTTGATGATTTAATGTGTGGGTGAAAGGGGATCTAAGTTGAATTTTCCCAAAACACGGTACTCTTATGAAAACATTATATCCAATCTTTAAATGTTTATCAAGTGAATATAAATACATTTTCTTTTCCCCTCATTACTGCTAAGTTATTTTCTAATTGATGATCAGCACTTGTAATTCCCAGCAAGGATGCTGTCAATAAAAATGTTTAGCATCTTGGGACTTGGCTCTTCAGTAGTGAAAGCTCTGAAATATTATTGAATTAAATGATTATCTTGGATTTTTCATAATCATCCAACCTTCCATTGTGATGGAATACCTTAATAGACAGCACATTCCTGCAATCAGCGTCACATTAAATCTTTCAAACAGCATACACCAAAGAATTTTGTATAGGAAAACTGGCTGAGAATACAGCTATTGGTTAATTTGAGCATTTTATATTCTTTTTTCTAATTTCAGAAGGAACAGACAGAAAGCACAATGTTGGTTTTTGGTAGAAACTTATTTTTGAAAAGTTTGGACCACATTTCCAGAAGTGAACATAAGCAATAGAACAAATTGTAGGGCATGACTGCCTGCATAGAAAGAGACTAACCATGATGATGCAAGAGGCCTTTCCAAATTTGTTCTAAATGTATTTACCCTAGTTGAAAAGTCTGAATTACATAACAGTACATTTATTTAATTAGAAATATAAAACAATGATTAATTATCTACATTACTGTATATATTTCTTTGTGCATAAGACGCTTTATCCTGTTGCTTTTATTTTCAATTTGCTTGAAGAAAATGGAAGCTTCTTTTATTATCTTTGAATGTAGTATACTCAGTCTTTAGTTTAAAGTCAGCTGATGCCAATGGTACAGAGTTAATAGAGAGCTCTTGCCCTGTTATTAAGTTATACTAGCCTATTGTAGAATATTATCGTGTTGAATTTCAGTGTCATATTATGTCTATGAACTAAATCTATTCTGACATTTTTATCTCCAGCTGTTAGACTACAGACAGGTCAGGTACAATGGATTATCCTTATCATTTAGGTAAAACAGAACAAAAGGTAGAAGGTCTCTGTTAGCATCCTAAGCCAGTGCATGCACGTGTGTGCCTGTGACAGTTGCCTATGCCTAACCTTCAACACAAAACTACATTTGTGTTGATACTGTACTTAATATAACTACAGTTGAATGAATTCCTCATTTACAAAGAGATCATGGGATGTGATAATTAGCTAATGTTTAAGAAACTAGTAGGTAAAATTTTGAAAACTTTTCCCTGTGCAATGACAATTCCAAAGTCTGAAGAACAGGGGACCACGCAGTTGAGTAGGATTGAAAAGATTGGTCCCTCCTTGCTTCCCAGGCTCACAACACTTTCTCTTTCCTTTCCTTTCCTTTCCTTTCCTTGCCTTGCCTTGCCTTGCCTTGCCTTGCCTTGCCTTGCCTTGCCTTGCCTTTTTCCTTGCCTTGCCTTTTTCCTTCCCTTCCCTTCCCTTCCCTTCCCTTCCCTTCCCTTCGCTCTCCCTCTCCCTTTCTCTTTCCCTCTCTTCTTTCCCTTTCTCTTTCCCTCTCTTTTTTTCTTTAGTCTTTAACTGTTGAGATTACTGGAAAACTTTTTTTAATGTATCCTGACTGTAAATTATGCAGACATATCTTCCTGAATCCAAAGAAACTATAAAGCCATAGCCAAGAGAGTAAGCTACTCCCATTTACTTCAGCAGATGCTGACCCAGAGGCCAGGGATGATAATTTGGAATTCTGTTTCACTGTTCATCCAAGTATGTGTTGCAAGAAAAAGAGAGAAAATATTGCAGAGGACTACACAAGTGCTAAAGATCATTCTACATTGAAATACATCCAGAGAACATCAGATTTGACAGCCTGAATATTGACTATTTTTATTCAATCACATTAAGCTAACTCAGATGAGCTACTATGATTGAAGAATACATCCAGTTCTGACTGTCAACACAAGAATACAGACAAGTCCATTGTGAGCATTAATTTTGAGTAGCTTTTTAATATCAGCTAATACATCACACAGGCAGGGAAGGGGCATAATAGGTTTGTTTTCCTGAAGGACAAAGCAGGTTGCCAGATTTTGGGAAATAGAGCTGAATAAAAATGAACTAATAAAACTCAGCATTTGTTACTGTAATTGCCTCTGATGGAGTAGGTCTTTCACATTCCAGAATAAAAATTCAAAGAATTTGCACCTTTTCCATTGGGCAATACTGCCAAAAAGGGTTTGCATTCCAGTTATCACAAAGTGCATACAGAGACAAGATTTGTCAAAACATTTTGAAATGTATGATGATGTCTTTAATGCATGTCAAAGAGATACTGAACTATGACAAATAAAGTTAAAAAACATGCGCTCTGTTTGATGTGCTAAAATGATGCATACATATCTAAATGAATCCTTCTATTAAGCTGATTCTCTACATGATTGTCACAACCAAATATAATGTAAAGAGCAGTTATAAAAACAAGTTTTAAAAATAACTAAAAGCCAAGACTTGTTAATTGTGAAATCAGAATGCTGCAATTTGAAAGTATCTTCTATTTTTTTTTCAGTCACAAAGATTCCCCATTTTAAAAGTTTAAAATGAATAAAATATGTATTTTAGAGTTAATCTGGAAACTAATGGCATCATCTTTGTTATTTATTTAACATTTCTCTATTCATAGTGTTGTCTTTTTAGGGGGCAAGATACAGTAACCACATTGGAATGCCTTGTCATTTACATCTACTCTTCAAGCGTAATTACAAATACTGTTCTATGTCTATTTTAAAAGTGTGCACTTGCCATGTTTGACTAATCTTTTTCATCCTCCTTTCTGGTTAGACAGGTCACAACTGTGTAATGGTGTCTTTTTTCAAGCATTAAGATAGAAAGCAGTTGGAAGTTCTATAATTCTACATTTTCTTCTAGGACTAATAAAGTACATCCAATTGCAAATTATTTCTTTCTGTGGTGCAGAATTTAGACTGCTTATTACATACAAACAGTGAACCAAGAATATTAATACATGACATATCAGACAAAAGCTTATGCTTTCTATAATACTTGCAACAAAATTAGAAGTCTTTAAGAGATCAGAGTCCTCCATGATATCGTTTGAATTTTTCAGTGGAAAAAGTAGAAAAAGAAAATTTGACTCAAGACTGATTTGCATATGAAGACTGATGATCAGAGTAGGAATATATTTATAAGCCTAAGTAAAAATAAATTAAAGGTCAAGTGCTACAGGAACAAACTGGGGTTACATTCCTAAAGAGACCCTCTAGGAGCAATGGCTAACTTTGACATCTCAGTGTCAGTCCCCAGGTCCCAAAGAGAAGGTTCTGCTTGCTCTGTCCCAGCATGATAAAAATCATTATACACTAGACATGTATAGTAGACTGGCCTACTGCCTTACGCCTTCTGAAGTAACTATCCCTACCAATTTGCCCCGGTCTTTTTCCTGTAAGAATTTTTTTTTTTTTTCACTCTTGCTATGGATATACTGGGCTAGACTAAACTGTGGTCTGATACTGTATGACTTTTTAATTATTTTTTTAATGTTCTCTATTTCTGCATCTCTCTTGTATGTGTCCTGGCCTAATGTTGCATCATGAATAATTAGGGTCAGATCCTCAGCCACGTAATATCTTTCTTGTGATGTTGTATGTAGCAAGAAGTAAATCACGCTAGCAGGGAAGCTATGGTAGTCTTTAGAACTTCCTCTTCTACCTGATATTCTTGGATAGCATAAAAGGCAGGCAAGCATCCATCCTACATGAGTTCAAAACAAAACATATGAATCATTCCAAGAACAAATGGAACTAACTGAACTTGCCAAGGGAGGTGTACATTTGATTTTCAACACACAGCTATTTTTCCATGCTACTTTGTGCATTAGGAGCTCTATATACTAATTAGGTGTGTATTCCCTGTTACAGATATAAGCAACTAAACCCAGACAGAGAAACTATGTTTTGAGGTCTAAAGTAAAAACTTAACTCCAAATGTACCATTCTGGGATGTCACTGATGCACATACACTGCACTGTATTTCTGGTATCTACACCAAACCGGAGTTCATTTGAAATCACTTCACTGAAGCAGGATTTCATAGACAACAGACAAAGACTTTCTTCTGAGTTTGAATACTTCATAATAACTATTACTTTGAAAATTTATCACTGAAAACAAACTCAAAATTTCATTTCGTTCCACTTTACGTTTAATTTTATTCACATTTCATTTCATTTTACATTGTAAGTGACAATTAAATGGCACCTACAACATCCCTGAGTCTTCAGTTCATGTCTACTATATCAGTTTTTCAAAGACTGCTAGTATAGAAGGCATTTGTTATGGGGTCTTTTTTAATTCTGCCACTTCAGCCAAAAAAATAGAGCTGAATATCAGAGGCCAAAATGAAATCCAAGAAAAGGAAAAGAAACACACACACAAAGAACAAGAGAATTGCAAAGAGAAATCTAGTCCCACTGGAAAAAATGTATCAAAATGTCTAGTTACCTGGATGAAGCCAGAATTTCATATTTTTTATCATGTATATTCAATTTTTGAACAAACACAAAGAAAGCATACCTGGTTCTCTATTAATGTCTTATCAAGGTATGAAAGGCAATGTTGCAGATAATACAAACAGATTTTGAATTCCAGAAAAGTTAGCCACCATACTGCTTAATGAATATGACTTGCTTTACCTTTCTAAGCTAAATATTTCATCAGTCATTTGGGTTCATGTTGAATAAAATGATCAGAGTTATGAATAACTTGGGCAGAGTTATTTGCTCACATTTGTCTACAAAATTGCTGGGGAATCTGTAACTGAAACCAGGAAAGTCTCCTGCTAAGTCCTTGATATAACCTCTAGGAATACAAAAAAAAAATCTAATGCAAATTTCATTTTTAAAAATAAGATCAATTTAGGGGCAGTGTGTTACTGAAAATCCCTATTATCAAGAACTAGAGTAATCACACATCTCTATTGGCAGGGATCTTCAGGAAACATAGGTATTTCTGATTAAGATGTCATTCAAACCAACTTTTTCTTGGAGAAGCTGGAGCAAAAAATCCTACCCTGACACGTGTTTCTATGGTAGCTCACTATTTCTGTTGTTTATACAGCACTTTCATATTTATTTATGTTGATCTTTAATGAAAAAATTTGAGGTGATCAGATAGGGATTACTTTGAAAACAAATCTGCACTTGGTAAGATCATGAAAATGTTTAATCAACTGTAAGCATTTTCATTCCAAACTACACTAGAATCTGGCCATAGCTGTTATATGATTCTCCTTTAATGTATGATTGGAACTTTGTACTGAAGCTGTCTCAAACCATTTGAGAACCAATGTAAATTATTAACGAAAGAAGGAGCTGCCAAAGAACACACACGCCAGCTTGGCCACAGAGGCAAATCCTCAGGCTTTGAAGATGGCCATGCTTGTCAGCTGAGTCCCATGAGTTATATATTTTTAATGAAAATGCAAAATCCTCTTGTGCACAGGGTCAGCAAAGTGCAGCAAAGTGCATCTGCCCATCTTATTTACAAGTAACATATTTTTGTAATAAAAGAAATTTTGCTTGGACAAGAGCTACAGAAAATGAAGCAATTCTTTTAGTAGGCAAGCCTGTGTTTTCTGTTTCCTTATCTTTTCCACATGTAAGCAACTGCTTTGTGTATTGTAAATATGTTTTTATTCTTTTTATTCTTATAGAATATATTATATACACAATCACAACATAATTCAGACTTGGAATTGTTTTTTGAACCTTTGAAAGAGGATGACTATTTATTTCTATCTTTAAATTAATTAAATAATTCTATCTTCTGATTTATTTCGTCTAGAATTATAAACTATGGACCCAGAGCCAGACCAAAACACACAAAATCATGGTTTGTCCATTTTGACTCAGGACTATCTTGTGCTTCTACTTTGACACTAATTCCAGTCAAAATGCTGCATTTTGCACAGCCGTAGATGAAAGAGCAAAGATACAAGATAGGTGGTTTTACTCAGAAAACTTTGCAATACTTCTAAACCAAGTATATTCTGTATTGGCTCACTATTAGAAGTTTTGAAGACAGACGGGAAGTGATAACTGTGTGATGAAACTACTCATAGACAAGAAGTATTCTTGAAAATTTGTATTCCTCTCTATCACAGAGCTTTACATTTTTTTCTAAGCTTTAGACAGTTATGGAGTTACAACACATTTACAGCAAGCAAACACAGCTCAAGTCAGCCCTAGAGGCAAGTACACCTTGCTGTTTATGGTGTACTAAAACTAAAAAAGAGAACGTTTGGAGCCTTTTTGATGATTAATGATTCTTGCATTTCTCAATTAGAAAAATGCTACATATCTGAAGGAGATTGGTATATTCTTATTTTCTCAGGTCCCTCTAGTAAGAATAAAGTATTTCCTTTTCAAAAGAGGAGCAGTAGAAATACAGCCAGATATGAGCTGCAAATGCTTCGCTTGTTGTAGAAGGAGTATGCCGAAAAGTATACACCCAAGCAGGAATACATCATCTTGAGAGAACAAGCAACATAGGCCTACTTATCTGAAGACACCTTCTTCCTAAAGCCAGCAAATTTATGGAGCATGAGATAAGGAATGGTCACTTTTAGAATAATATTTACCACATCTAGTTTCAATAACTGAAACCTTTTACTTCAATGAGCAGAACAGAGAGACCGAGAACCTGGAGATCTTTTATGAAGTTCTGTCTGTTAAAATGCTATATATAGGTCTGATTATTGAGGAGTAAAGGTCAGGCTTTGAACTACCTTCTGGCTTTTCTCCCAGAGCTAAAAATATAACCTATGCCAAGTGACAGAAAAGATTTTCAGTCATGATAGTCATTTATCTCCTGTAAGCCTGTGATATTTTCTTCAAGTCAACAAATCTATTTTTAGTATCCTAACTGTAGAGAACAAAATGTGCATTGTTTATTGGAAAATAGTTGCATATAAATGCTTAAAAAAAAAAGTAGCAATCAAATATATATTCAAGCTACAATAAAGATTATACAGATACAAGAGCATGAGCCTATATCTGTGTGGAAGTTCCTTACTAGCTTTGTTAAGCATTACAGGTAATTTAGAATATGGCACAGTGACTCTAATGACATATAGGTACTTTTACAGTTCTTGACAAATTCCCAACAGCTAACATTTTGTGACCCCTTGCCTTGCAGCAAATGCTGCTAGCAAATATTTTTACTGTATAATATAAAATGCAAAATAAACATTTTTTTATTTACTAGTATTGTTTGTGACAGATTTGTTAAAAATTTAGATGGCAGCAATTCTCAAGTACTGTATTACCCATCCTGTGCGCAGATTTTTTTAAAATCTATGTATTCTGTAGATAATTATCTGACCAAGAAATCATTTATGAAGTAAAAAGAACAATTAAAAAAAAAAATCATGAGATGTGACTAGTAATTTAAAATATACTATTCTGAGGGAAAATAAATCTAACAAATTTACAATAATTTTCCATATTCCAAAATTTCTAACCATATCCCCTATACAGACCCCACAAATCTGGACCTTCATGCCATGGTATCTTACAGTTCTGCAGACTGAGTGCTCACTCTGAGCTTCAGGAAGGAAATGTACAATTGCTTGCCGTGCTTCAGGGGAATTAATCTATAACTAGTTTGTGTTAGGAGTAGCTCACTTCTATTTATTCTATGTCAATTCTAAGTGGTGCCATGGCTTTAGCTACTCTTATCCTCCTATTTATAGAAAGGGAAGCTGTGGACCTACAGAGGCTGTCCTAAACATATATATAAGCCTGTCGCTTCTAAATAACAGCAGATTTTCCACGGCACCCAAAAAGACTGTACAGATGAATAGAATTTTCTTTTCAAGTTTTGAGTTCTTTTCAATTTTTTAATCAAATCATTACAGCAGAAGAGAATACTCCAGCCTGTACAGCAGAGATATTGCCTAATGCAATGCAGATACATTTAATCATCACTGACACGCTGATGAGGAGGTAGATGGAAATAACCATTGACTTACTATTAATACCACAGCGAAGGTTAAAAATAATTCCTTCTCTTGATAAAAAGTGTTGGAAGAGATGGGAAAGCTGACTGAAAGACAGATTTAAGAAGGGAAGTCAGTTGCAAGAGTAACATGAAACTAGGAAGATCTTTCTATGCCATTAAGTCCCACTTGCTGCTATAGAAGGGAATCAAATAATATTTACTAAACATACCAAGTTCCACCTTAAACTCAATTAGGGTGTTGGACCAACTGCTTGAAAGGCGGTTTCAGAACTTGATTATTTTAATGATCATGGACCTTTACCTAATTTCTAGCTGAGGTGTGTACCTGAGACATTAACAGCCATTTGTTCTGCTGCTGGTTTTGACTTCGGCTCAAATGTTTCTTATCTCATCCTCATGTGTCACTGTACAGGGATTGTTTGCCCCCTTAACCTTCAGTTCGCAAGGCTACTTATCAGTCTTTCTTAGCAAGATATGCTTCTCATTTTTTTGGCTACCCTTCTCTGCACCTATGCTGCTTTCAGTTTAATTTTATTGAACTTGAGTGACCAGAATGGTACATACCATTTCAGATAAAGTGTCACCAGTGTCTTGTGTAGTAGCAGTTATGTGTACCTCAGAAATGCATTTTAGTGTCTTTCTTTTACACATCTTGTTTCCTAAAATTTAAGTTAGCTGCTAGATATGAGCATCACCATCATCAATTTATGATGGAAGACATTGTTCATTCCAGAGGACCTGAGCAATATGGATCTAAAAGTTGTTCCAAGGTTACAAAATCCACTTCCAAACACCACTCATTCCATAGGTTGGTTTTCTACCAGTGAACAATTGGGAATAGTTCTCCAGTGCCATTTAGATCCCCATTTAATTGAGGTTTTAGTCATCAGAGCACCCCTTTTTACACTCTCATATCTACTTCATTGATCAATGCATGAAGCTTCATAAATGTAGATAAGGTATTTTCCAGACATTTTGTAATTAGCATTGCATGATGAGCTACCATAATTGCTTGCCTGACAGCACAGTTTCTCATCATTTATAAAGTCTTGATATATAATGCATGTCCTGTAATGCATTTCAACCAGTCTGTACCTATCACAGTCAATCATCCTGGAACAGCATCATAGTATGAGCCGCTTTTAAGTCTATAGTAAGTGTTCCATTTTGAAAATGTGTTGTACTACAGTAAGTAGCATTGTTTTACAACCAGGCCTGCATAAACCCAACAGCATTTCACTGAATAACTTGTATGTCCCTGGTAGGTTTCAGTCCTTACAGGGAAAGCAATCAAAGATTAATTCAAAATATACACTTTTCTCCTGTTAGTGGAACATGAATAATGTCAATAGCTCTGTTAGAAAATGAAAGTTTTATACTTGCCTAGAAACCTGTTGAGTCCAGGTTTTTAATTGAATATTATCATTTAAGGAAAAATCAGCACTGCCTTAGCCAAAACAAAGGTAATCACATGGTAGGTGCAATTTGATTCAGCCAAGGCAAATTTTGAACTTGAGCTTTCTATTGTTTGATACTGCCAAAGAAATGACCAGTGCTGGCAAAAGAACTGACCCTGTTTAATCTATTTAATAAGGTATTTAGAACTATTTCTGAAAATGAATCTTTAACCACAAACAGCTTGTCATTGATATTGAAAGAATAAGTCCTGTCCACAGTCTGCTTCAAGTGCTCATTCTTGACCCCGTGTTACGCCCTTAAACAAACAGATGTGTGTCTCTGTAGTAATCTGAAAAAGGAGAGGTGATCTGAGTTAGTATGAGCCAGCCAAACACTGTTTAATTTTAGTTCAGTATGGCTTCACATAGCCATACAATCATCTGTACACACACAAAGGAAGGTGTTGCATATAGTGAAAACTAGCAGTTGAAGACAGGGCATGACTGCTTCTGTTTGCAGAAATATTGGCATATGCTGACATAAAGTTTCTGCAAAACTTTAGCCTTTAGTTGCACTGCCTCAAACTGCTGTTCATATGGATAATGACTGCTCTTTGAAATTGCTAACACCGTAAAGCAGACAAAAAACTGATTTATGGAAAATCTCCTAGTAATGAAAACGCTTCTGAAGATGAGAAACTATATTAACTACCATCAGTTTCTAAGCAAGCACTCATATATAATGATGGTAATTATAGTATGCGATACTTATTTTAAAAGTTTTTTACATATCATTAACTAAAACCTCACAAATGTGCATAACTTGCACATTTCACCAAATGTAATTCCTTCCCTGTCAAATATCACGTGTGACAAACAATTATTTTATACTAACCAGCAGGAAGAGTGTGTGGTACCCATTTCTTTGCTGCAAGAGTAATTTACGTTCTGAGACTCAGCAGCCTGAGGAACTTAATATTTACTGTCCTAGCCCAAAGGAAACACAGTCAAATACTTTCATGCTGCATCTCCCTGGAAAACGTATACAACCTTTTTCTCATTACTAGAACTGCTAGGGACAGAAATTCCAGTCAGGACTCTGAGTGCTTGGAATGTAGTTTTATTTGGAAAAAAAAAATCAAGCTGGAAAACTTATACTTTCTGGGAATAAAAGTCTCCCTCAAAAATTGTAGCTATTCAAAACTTTTCTTGCATTTTAATTTTTTCAATGGTGCATTCTATTGTATTTTGTGCATATTTCTCTTCCTTCTGAGCAGAAAATTGCTCATCATGGACCCAAAGCACGCACCTGCCATCAGAGAAAAACAGCTTTACAATCTGATTTGAAAGGATATGGAAAGGAAATTTTCCTCAGTGAAATTGGCTAGGCAAGTGTGTTCTAGATATATAACTCTAAATAATTACAGTGAGTGTTAGGTGCCTAATTACCTAAATAGCTCTATGAATCTGAGCTTTATTTAAGAACAGTCACAATTGTTGTGACTTGTTTCTCTGAAATCTTTTTTTCATCTATTTATCCTACACAGTTCAACCTACTTTTAATTTTTAGCAGTTTTGCAAGGTGAAAACACCCTTGGAAAAAAAATATTGGGTTTGATCAAACATTCAAATATTTGCTGCTATCTTTAAAATCTCTCAACCTTGCACTAAAACTAACATTTCTGTACAGCTTTTATATGAAGCCATAAATCATTTCAGCTCAGGATGCCTCCAATTCACATACAGTCTCATGCATTTGTGAATAAATTTGATAACTGAGTATTCCTATGCTGTGTCAATATATATGAATGGCTTGTGCATACAGGCAACCTGAAGTTTCCCTCCACCTTCTTTCACTTTCACTAGTCTGCCTATTCCTGAATGGCTGCAATTTGTACTGGCTGACCCTGGGTAATGGACTCCCTTTCCTTCTTTTATTAATCTGTATCTAGAATCTTACCTCCACTTTTACATGTAACAAAGGAGACAAACAGGATATCTAAGAGCGGTCTTGGAGTTTCACAGTACAAAACCAATGTAAAAACCTATTTCGAAGAAAGCAAAAATGGCAGCGGATGGAAAAAAATCCAAATCTATGCCATGTTGTGGTGAGAACACACCAAAAAAAAAAAAATCCTTACAGTCTCAGTTTGTGCGTGTCAGTCTTCCAAACCGACAACTCTTTCTTTCTCTCCATTAGTTTCAGCAATGGCTCCCTCAATCATCAATTTTTCTGTGAAAATTTCCCACCAACCTAGCACCTCCTTAGCTTTAGCTGGGGTAGCAATTGTAGCCATGGGGTTTCTCATTTTGCTGTACAGAGTAGTTCTGAGCACTGAGATAAATCACGGTGATAAGATGCAGGCTGCTGCTCTTCAGTAGCATCTCACTGATGGAGCTACCGAGCACTAGAGTGAAGGTTAAACAGAAAAAATTTAGACTGTGACTTTATTCTTTCTTGCACAATATCCACTGTATTTTGAAATAAGACTTAACATATTTTAGTTGTTTTTTTTCATTATCCTTCATTTGACATGAAAATAAATGCTCTTGACCTTTTTTTGTACAGCATTTAAATAAAATAAAGTCCATTTATATTAATCTTCTTGTGGCAAACTCCTGTGTTAGTTTCTTCAGTATTATGCTGCACTTCCAAAATCTCCTTCTGCCAAGCACCTCTGTAACTGCTTGCTGTTGAAAATATTTCTAGTTTTATTTGAAGATGTTATACCCAATATTCTGTGGATTAAATTGAGTAATCTTGTGGTTAATAACAGCTTATTAAAATAGCCTGTGCAACACTGAAATATGTTAAAGGAAGTCTATTGAAATGTGGCATTTAATTTGTTAGCCCAATCTGTGAGTATGTGTTTTCACTGAAGCACTACACTAACAGGCAGAAACAGCTATAAATACATAGCAGCAGTTTGATGTCTAGTTCTCTTCAACTTCTGTAGTAAAATAATTAAGAATTAGAATTCTAATTGCCATTTCTGTCATTTAAAACTTCCTCCAATATGCCTTTGGGGCATTTATATACCAGGGTAGGTGTGAAGGTGGATAGAGACAGGCAGATGTTAAAAGGATTTCCTTCTCTGTCATTCAGCACCAATGGTTGCTGAATAGTTATATGCAGAGCCTAAAAGGATTATAAATTATTATTTAATTTACTAACATTACCCATTTTTTAAACTATTCTAGTTTTGCTTTCTTTCTGCACAGGCTTTTACAGTAAATGAATATGTAAAATGAGTCAGATATATTTTATAAAATCTATAAAGCATTTTTTTATATATATACATATGTATATATAAATATATATATGTATATAATACATACACAGATTTTAGAGACAGATCTATCATAAGTTATGGTGAGCCTGCACCATGTCTCACATTTCATAAGAAGGGCTCCTGTGAAGCACCCCAACTAATGAATCAGCATAAGGCAGGCAGGCAACTCCCCTTCCACAACCGGTATCTTTTGGAGGAAATCTGGTCAGCTTCCTGAGAGGTAGAAAACAGGTGAGTATACCCATATTTCTCTTGCTAAGCACTCAGCCTAGCTCACAGAAGTCATGCCTATTTGCTTCTTAAAAGAATTAAGAATTTAATTAATTTTAATTAATTCTTTTAAGAATTAATTCTTAAAAGAATTACCTGAGACATGGAGCAATGTCAAAACCATCCAACATGAGTATTTTGATAAGAACTTTTGATAAGCACTTGCACATTTCTAAGTAAAATGACTTAGCACCAAAAACAAACAAACAAACACACAAAAACAACAACAACAACAACAACAACAACAAAACCACTAGTTTATCAACAATAGGAATGGGAGACTTGTTATGGCATAAAACAGAAAGAGCCCATAATAATGGAGTGAAGTCGGGCAGAATCCTACAAATCAATAAAACTGTGGTTGATAGCAGTGACTGGAAGCACTGTTTCACAAATGATGTGTTGTGACTTTTACCAAACCATACTTTCCCATGTCTGTCTGCTGTTAAACACAGAGGAGCTGTAAGCAGCTGGAGACAAAACAGACTTTTATATCCACTGACCAGTCAAGCAGATATCCTTAGCTATAAAAAAACAACCATTAGTGTAAGCAGGAAAAAATATTGTTATTTTCACAGTCTGAATTCCTTCCCATCTCCAAACAAGACTGCTAAATGGCAAAGGCAAAGAGCTGATGAAGGGTTAAACAAAACTAAAGGAAGGCAATATACAGTCACATATGCTTATATATATTCAGCTCAAACCATCTGCTGTTCATATGTGGAAGCTGCTAAATATGATATTGCGTCATAGCAGAAATTCATGCAGGCAGGATATTGACTGTTTAAGACCAACGTGTTAGAAGAGGGTCAAGCTGTATAACAAATAAGGAAAAACTAATCCATAGCATATTTAAGAATTCAAGACAACAGAAAGATGTCGGCTGACTTTACCAAGTAAACTGGCTAACTGGTAACTGACTTTGCCAGTTAACTACCAGTCACTGAAGAGTCATTACTCAACTGCAATGAGATTATATGTTCAGACAAACTCTCCTTAGGTAACTATACTCTTCACAAAAACATCACTTCTAATGAATTTCTAGGTTTTAGACACCATACTGTAAGCCCTTTCCACTGAGGTGATATACTTTAACTTTCAAAATTACCTATACAAGTAGTAGTGATGTAATTTTAAAGCTTTTGCTACTACCTTGTACTTTGTATCAGCATATGTAGGATTTTGAGAAGCTAGACATTGTTATTAGTTTTATGAATATTTTGTTTTCTGGCATGTCCCCAGCTTTTCTGAGAGAAGGACCAGTACATACTTTTATTCTAAAATTCTCTCTCCAGTCCAGGTGTAGGACTTAGTCTGACAACTAGAGAAACTGTTTCTAACTCCATCTCATCTAACAGAAGGGAAAATTTGTTAGTTCAACTGCTTTGTAAAATAATTTTCATTTCTTTGTTCAGTAGCATGGAAAAGGTTGGAGGCCAAGGTAGATTGCCTGTGCCAGCATTGTTGGTCTGTAGCGTGACCGGTTTTCTCACATTGGCAGAAAGCACAGATGCTACACTGTCTCTTAGAAGATACTCTGTCCGTATAAGGCAAAATTTCAACGCATCTTGACTGCCTAGAACAGTCTCCTTGTGCTTCCTGAGGGTGTAAAAAGCATTGAATAAAGCTGAACATTTCCAGCACATGAGAGTTGCTAAGGAAAAATAATAAATAATGATACATTAAATAGTGCTAGATGATGTAAAACAGCCCTGTGTGATTCTGAAAAGGAACGCAGATAGTTACTCTGTTTTATCCCATGACAATCACAGACTTGCAGTATTCTGCTCTAATACAGGCAGAAAAGTCTGAGTAGTTCAGGACCAGAAGGAGTTATATATAATTGAATGTTTACTATGAAAATGTAAATTTGTCCTTCTCTGCATTAACTACCATGCCAGCTCTCATAAAATTAGGTACATGCCTAAACCGTTTCAAGGGTACATTTTAGTTTCACACCCACAGAGTTCTAAGAAACTAGAAAGAGCTCTGCCTCTGCCTTGTGAAAAGAAATATGCATCAGATTGTACGAGTCCAAAGCGTTCTAGCTGCAAACTGGAACAGAGCCCGTACACTGGACTGGAGCTCTGACAATAACACTTCATTTATAACTGAAAAACAGCAGTACTAGCTCTTCATGGGGGTGGGAAATATAGGAAACAACAAAACAGGAAAAAAAAAAAAAAAAGTATGAACTTTGCTCCAGGGTGTAGGATAGGATTAGTGTAAAAGTCCTTTAGCAAAGTATTGTATTCCTACCTTCATTTCTCCACTTTCTAGAGTATTACATCAAGACATAACCCATGTGACATTTCTGCAGGGAGAGATCTCAAGTGTTATATATTATTCTCAGCATTTCCAAACAGCAGCAGCACTGTATATCAGTCATAGGGCTGCTTGATCAGATCTGGCTCTATATAAAAGCTTTATCAAATAATACAGCATTAACTGAATAGACAATTTCACTAATAAATTATTATTAGAGATGCTGCAGAATGCTATAGCAATAGACATGACATCCAAAACAAAGATTATATATTCCAGTTTATGAATACTTAATTATAAAATAATCTGTAATATATTTTTGGATAAACTATCTGATAGTGACTTTGTAAAATATATTATTATAAAAATTCTACTATATTTGATTAACAGATTATTTATAAATAATCCATTTAAATTTTTATTCAACTTTCAAAATTTTTTCTGACAATATATATACATGTTACTTTAGACTACCTATGTTAATTTAGACTGTACAAGCAATACAGATCCTGATTTTCTAATGTGTAGGTTTCTAAAACTAGACTTTGGTTTATATCACCTGTTTACCAACTTCAGTATTTTATGGTATCCTTTCAATTGCAAGTGTATTCCGACGATGTAGTTCAGGTAGAAAAAAATAGAAATGAGTCTTTTTTTTCCCCAAGATAAGTGTAGCTTCAGCCTACGCTGTGGGCAGCATATAGTGGTCTTTGTCTTCTGACAGGCTTTGGTTTCAGATGTTAAATACCATTGTATTTACACAGTCCCATCAAGTCAGGCAAGTGAAAAGAATAGAAATAAGCTTTTTTGCATGCCAATATCTATGATACTCATGAGCTTGCACAGTTCAAGGCATCCTTTTTTAGGAAGGCATTACAGGAAGAATTCAACTGCAGCCTTGCGTTCCACATCTGTAATGTCACTGTTGCCTGTCCAGAGCAGGACTCCAGTCTTTGCTAAAGCTTGGCATGGACCAGTGCTGCAGATAGCACCTATGGTAGACAAGAAAGTATGTATTTTAAATTGTAACAACACTTGCAGAGTAACATGAACTGACCTTTGCACCTATCCATCATTAAAGTCAGCAAATGACAGAACTTGTTAAAACCAGAATCTTCCATTTGAGGGCCACATATGGGAATTTTGCTTTATCAAATAAAAGTTGAATTGCTGAAGACCCTGCTAATCAACCACAGGTTGAAGTCCTCTAAACAAAGCTAACTCATTATGCTTCAGATCACTACCACAAAACTTAGTGGGCAGAAGGAAAACAGACAGATCCCCACCATTAAGGACAAGGAAAGCGTCCGCTCTCTGCCAGGGGCTCAGTAGCTGTTTTCATCCCACTTCACCGGGGGCATTCTTTGTAAACAGCTAATTGCTCAACACCTACCACAATGCCTTTCCTGAAACAGGAGTGTGCTCTATGGTAAGGATGCTTTCCTGAACCTTATGACAGGATTTAGTTATAGACACTTTTCCCTGCAGAGGATTATTTTATATATATATAATAGTTGTTGAGTCTTATGAGACTTATGTAAATGCTTCACAGAAAAAATAAACAAGCTTGGTTGCAATAACTAGAGTAAGACTTAGATTTCACCTCAAAAATGTAAGCAGATTATGAAGGACACTGTTAAAAGCGGCCTTTACTATAAAAAATAAAAAATAAAAAAAAAACAACTGCTAAAATGACCTTCACATTCTTCTGAAGTGTATCATTACCAGCTGAGTGATAACTCTCAAAAGCAACTCTGCAGAGGCAAAGGCAGAGCCACTTGGCCAGCACTTTTCTAGACTTGTGCAAGAGTGTCTAAGGATCCATCTACACAGTCACTATAGTTTGAATGCTAAAAATTTGCCTTCATTTTACCTTCTGTGGGTATAAAGGTCATCCCTGCCCAGCCATTCAAAACACAGAGGTCTCATGCTAGGCCTCTGCACAAATGTGAATTTCATTTATGATTTCTACTGTTATGACTGAGAAGAATATCCTGCTAACAGTCATGTTTGGGACCTGAGTAGAGAATGTAAAAAGGAAAATCGGGCATGAGGCAATTAAAGGCCTCTATGATGAACCATGAAAACGGAACAATTACATAACATAATGTGCTAACAATTAAAAACTTGCCATTAAACAAGAAAATTATTATTTTAAAATGCAATTTAACAATAAGTGAGCATCAGCAAGTGTCTGAGTAAGGATTTTACTACATATTTTCTAACAGCTTAAAGAAAGCCTCATGGGTAAATACTATCCTTTTCAGATTCTTTGGAGAGGAATAACCATGAAGATATTCTAGACCATACTGCTATGGTCTATTGTACCACTCCTCAGATACTTCCCTAGTGGGATTTTATGCTTTTCCTTTAAACAAGGAAAAAAATCAAGCTACAAAATGCTTCTTTAAAGTAACATTAATTTGCAACAGCAAATTCCAGCAAAGCATAAAAATTGAGAGTTGGATGTACTAGTATGTTAACATGACTCCTGGATGGACTCCTAGTTGGATCTAAACTGACTTTCAGTCTTAGTTTTCAGACACACTTTAATCTTGGTTAATGTTTACACAGTTTTAGGCAATAGGCTTTGGCAGAGAAGAGAGGGGAATTTCCTTTCTTTCCCACTGACTTTTAGAGACATCTCAGTCTGGAATGATTGCTAGATTTTGCTTTGAGTCTGAGAACTGCTGGCTTGCAGAACATGTACTATTCTTACTTTTTTTCTCATGTTGGATTATTTTCAGCTTCCATCCACCCCTCCAGTTCCCTTGCCAGTTATGGTTCTGTGAGGTTAGCCTCCGCTTTTCTTGGGTGTCAAATGGCAACACAGGCTTGAGAGGGAGCTTCAGAAGTCTACTGCAGTAACAGCACAAGATTAGCCAGAACTCACAACATGCCTGAATACAGGAATAATAATATCACACAACTTCAAAAGTACATCGACAAAGTGCACTCTTTGAAGTGAAAATCATTTGTTCCTTCCAAAGGGTATTAGAGTCATACTGCAATTGAGTTGAGTCCTTCTGACTTCAGAGCTGCCCAAGAAAAGAGAACAACCTGAGAGTCTTGCAGTCAGAGTATTTTCACCCTCACCAAAAGTGTTTCTCTAATTGAGGTATGTGAATTTCAATACATTATTTACAACTATTTACAACTATTTATAACTAACACAGGTACAATCTATTAAAATCAGTATTTTGCAACTCGTCTCAGCTATGCAAACTTAATAAACCTGAAGGAGGCCCAAGAGCTCAGTGCAACACTGAAACGGGGTCTATCTAATATAAGCTAATTTCAAGCTGTTTGGAGATGAGAAATTTAATGGAAAATTTTGACTGTTAATAGAGAAATTCCAAACTGATATTTCACCATTAAGAAGAAATGAAAACAAATTTTTAGTTTCATATCAAATCAATGTAGATGGAATTATTTTAGTTTTCTCAGCCATTGAAAGTTTTGTTTTGAAACATTTCTACAGTACTTTGCCTATTCTAAGAATTACTTGCTTATAAGCTACCATGGGACATGCTGCATGGCCAGAGAATCCAGCAAATACAAGTAGAGTATACTATAAATGAGCTACAACTCACACCTGGCATTGTGGCAGTTTAATATTTCCCATTTGAAAGATTAAGTTTTCACACACGCACACACACAAAAATCATATTTACTCCTTTCATTCGGTTCTTTTTCCAAGAAAAAGGCAAAATTTCTCCCCAGATAACTTTATGGAAATTCTACATTAGTTAAAACTCTCCCAGGAAAGCATTTCTGTAACAATTTTTCAACCAGTCCTTGGCTCAATTTAGAATCTTGAAAGTAAGGACTAAGCAATTGTGAGATTTATTTTGAAAATCCACAGTATGGGTCTGAAATCATCTCTCACATTTGTGCATATTAAGAGCAACTCATTCAAGATCTGTGTTAGTGAAAAGAAAATCAAGTTCATCTTTTGGACACTGAAATTCATTTCAAAAGACCTTGAACTGAATTCAATTTTCTGCAGCACAGAGGGAAGCAGACTTGTTTTGATATCCCTTTGCCCAGAGGCACAAAGCTGGATTTGCTTCTAAGTTAAGGGAGCACTACAATTTCCTTATACCCAAATTTATAGGGATATATGAAATCTCCTGTAAAGATAAGAAAAATAGCCAGAGCCAGTATATACAGCTGTATGCTGAAATTCAGGTACTGTCTGATCAACATAACACAATGAAATATGGGGTGGATCTAGCTGTAACACTAAGAGAGTGTGCCTCACACAGCTGTGATGCTGCAACAAAAAGGTGGAGGGCTTCAGCTACCTTTCTCTGCCTCTCTCAAAGTCAATGCTTAATTGTAAGTAGAAGTGAAATACGAGGGGAGAACTCCTAATAAGTTTTTTAAAAGTAGAAAAAAAGTCAGGGGAGGAGTTCAGATTTGACATCAGAACACGTTTGTATGGAAGGATTTTTTTCCTAAATATTTATTCCAAGTCTTACTTAATTTCTTTCACATACTAGGGGATTAGTAAATATTTCAGTTCTTCCTCTGTCATTTCAGATATCTACACAAAGCATACTATTTTAACTGTAGTATCCAAACAATATAGAGATAAATAAAGTAATATGCAAAGTACACATTAATGACAACATTCAGCAGGACACTTAAGTCAATGGGACTTCTCACAAGCTAAAAAATTGTCATCTACTTAAGTGCCTAGTTGAATCCCAGCCAATAGGCTTCATTATACTCTTTATGGGTTTTATCATTTTGACCTTTACTGCACCGTAAATTTTGCCCTTCTTGTGGTATTTATAACATGTTCTATGCCATACTTGCAAAGGAGATTACCACAGATTTAACTACTGCAATTAGAGAAGGATGAGCTTACAATGGACTTTAGTGGTTGCACTCCACAGAATAATGCATAATGTATATATTTAAAAAATGATCCTATTGAAATAAATATACTGTTTTTAAATTTTTGTCATTAACATCAGAAATAACATGAGTAAAATGCAATTTTCACATTTTAGTTTCCTGAAGTAACTCAATCAGCATATAAAATCTATCAGTCTCATTAAGCCTTTCACAAAAAGAATATCATCTCAGGCATTTAAGGAAATGAAAGTGGAGTTTTTGGTCTGATCATTCATTTTCCCATCCACTAAACTCTACTGTTGTAATGAAGCTACAGAGTGAAGTTTTGAGTGTCGTTTTCTGCACTCATTTTTCTTACTGTTATTTTACTATCCTTCTTTTTATCATCTGCTATATCAGTCCTGTGTATCATGAATGAATTATCTGAGAAACCATATAGGGTATTCAACTACTGCCTAAAAGGACCAGTTTCCCCAAAACGCATCTACAATCTGAAGAGAAGCAGATAACTCAGAAAACCTGAAGTTTCATCTCCAGTCTGTTGCCAGAAATCCCCACTTGTCTTATTTTCCTAAATAACTGACAGATTCTACCCAAAACTCCCATAAAATTATAGGTTTGGTATAAAATAGCCAATATAAAAATTCAAGCTGAATAATTCAAGCTTAATAAAATTATAAACAATACAGTTTTACAGGAAAGGTGTCAGACAATCTTGACCATTGATGACAATGTTTCATGCATAGACTACACATGCTTCTACATACATGTATGTGTGCTACATACATTTTCTGTATATATAATTTCAAGAAACTGTACAGCTAAGACACCAAAGCACTTAAAACTGCCAGTCACCAATTTACATGGGTCAACTAGCTATATATAAGTCACACATCCATACTTCTTACAAAGCTCCATAGAAGCAACAAATCTAAAATGAAATGTTTGGATAATACTAATAAGACACAGCTTGCTCAGTTGCTGAGGGTCATCAATTTAGAAAGTTGAAAGATAATCAATGCCTGGAGTTATTAACCTTCAAAATCAACAAGGATTGACTGCAGCAAATAGACTATTATGAGAGAAATACACTTTGACTTATATTTGACAGGGTTCTGCTAAAGGATATTTTCAAGACCGGATACATGATGACTTAGCATCAACCATTTTTATTCTTGATTATTAGCCAGAGTTTCATTGCAGCTCAGGCTCTACAATCAGGGCAAGATTATAAGCAGAGCTCATTTCCCATATAGATACCTAAATAAATTATGAAAATTTGTCTTAAGAACCATCATAGTGAACATGTAGTTTGACAAGAGTGGGCTGTGGCTGTGAACACTGCATTATTTTGTATTATGAATTCCATTTTGCACTATGCCTGAAGCTGGCTATGTCTCAAACAGCTTATTGTAATGCATTTGAAACAGATGCCCGAGAAAGACCGATGGACTATTATAGGAAATTGAAATCCAAGATGGCAAATAAGGCCTTAAACTCAGAGCCTAGTTCACTGAACTATTAGGTTTTTCTACAAAAAGCTCATGGGTGGGGTGCCTGAGCCAGAGCACAGTCTTTCTCTGAGCAGCAACCAAATTTTCATCTTCCAGGAAACATTAGGAAACATCTTTTAGGAATAAATTGGTAAATTTGCAAAAGGCTTTAATTGTTCTGTAAGTGACTTTGTTTTAGAAATTCCTCTACTATGTCTATATTTCTTCCTTCCTTATGTTGTCCTCAGGTGGTAAATCAAAAGCAAAAGAGTGATTTCTCACAAGATGCTAAGGGATCTACAGCCTAACAGGAGCTCTGAGCACTTCAATGCATAAGTGATAGGAAGGAAATGCAGCAAGTGAGCATCTCAGGGTGGGGTGGAGCCGGAGTCACTAGCTGGAGGGTCTGCAGTGACGGGATTTTGGAATCACCCATTTTGATGAAGCGGATTGAGTCTGGATGTCAGCTCTGTATACTCTGAACTAGATGCCACCCAGAAGCAGTTGATAACAGAAGCACAATTTTATTAAGCTCTTTAGTCAATAATTGTGTTCATTTCAAAACGAAGCTGGCAAAATAAAGTTAAATGAGACAAGCTGAAATACTATGTGAAGACCTTCAAAAATCCAGCCTTGTAGTTGGGATACCTTTCCAACCCTCACCCATTTAGTGCTTAGCACATGAAAGCTTTATTTTGGTGTTTGTAAATGGTCTGCCTCATTAATATTATTCAGCATTGACTTTTTTTTTTTTTTTTTTTTTTGTAGTATTTGCACTTCTTCCTAACAAAAAGCAATGTTTTGCTATTAAATTGTTTAGATTCAGATGCTTGGCTCAGAAATCTGACTCACTCCATGGAATTGCTTACCATTCTTCTAGCAAAAAAAACCCTACCTAAAGATGTTCTGAATTGCACTTAGATTATTTGCCTGAAGTGAATTGGGCAAATATATTCTATCCTGTCTGTTGCAAACAGGAGGGTTACAGCGCACACACGCACACATCCACACAGACAGGAAGTCACATGAAGTATTAAGTAAGCATTCAGTCCTCAGCCATGTCCTAGGGCAAGAGTCCAGTGACTTGTGGGAGGGCACCATGCCAACCTAACAGATGGACTTACATATGGGTAGTCAGGACATCATGTGAAGCCATCAAGTATGGATACTAAGGGCACGATTCCAACCTAAGAACATGAGCTTTCTGTGAAGGTTAAGGGGATGTTAAGCCGGATTTACTTTCAAAAATAAAGAATAAATTCCACTTCCATGCCCAGTAACAGTTATGCTCTTAGTTAATCAGGTGGAGTTGGTGGTAGCTAAAGAGAACTATGATTATGAGGTAGAGTTTTAACATTTCACACGGCAGATGTCATTCTGACAAAGAAATATGTATTATTTGGGGGGAGATCTAGTTAGCAATAACAATTTTGCGCTGGCAGTGCTTTGACCCTACATCACCATCTGGTCTGTGACTTTTCCCAACAGAAGACAGGAAACGGCTATTTGAACAGCAAATGCAGCTCAGATAGCCAAATGCATCCTCCAGCATCCATTACTGGGAGGGTCAGAGTTGGGAACTGCTGCCCTTTCCTGATGAGGACAGAATGAGAAAGGACAACATCCCCACACAACTTGCCCTGGAGAGTACTGAGCTAGCATTGCTGATGCATCTGAGTGAAATAGAGGCATGCACATCCTACAGCCTTCTGATGCTATGTCCATCAGCGGGAGAGAGAAGGGGGTTAGGAGCCATGCCTTGTGAATTTAATTCACTGCTACAACACCATAACCCAAGGATGGGCCAAAGTCTGTTGCTAAAATGTGATCCTACCCATTACTAAGGTCAAACTGTAGGAATCTGACCAGATCATGAAGGGCCTTTGAAATTTTGCCAATTGACTAGGCAGAGCACATGAAACTTTATTCTCAAGTATAGGGGAGAGGTAACATCTTGGTTTACAGATCAATGTGTATCCACAGCAAAGCTGGGTCAGGAAGCACTGAATTCCCATTTGAATTGAAACGAGATGTTCGGAAGAAACATTAAAAGTTTATGAAGATGAATAGCAAGTAGGTTGTGTCGATAAAAACGATTTGTCTGCCTCTTCCAGCTTGATCTAAAAACATTAAGAGATGGCTCTGATGGGTCATCCCAGAGGCTACAGCTTGAATTATCTTCTTTCAGCTTCCAGACATTTAGGTTCTTTCTGCTAGACTCAACAGCTCCTTAGTATTCAGTACTCTTTCCATGATGTTACTGATTGTAATGTAAGTCACTTCTTAAACTGCTTTTCATTGAACAACAAAGATTGACATCTTTAAGATTCACAGCAAAGGAATTTTCTGAAGCATTCTGTTCCTCTGTTGTTGTTTTTTTTATGCCCTCTCCAATTTTTCAATGTCCTTTAAGAATTCAGATGCTAGAAAATGAATTCAATATTCCAGTTTCATTCTCCCCAGTGCTATATACAGAAGGAAAGGTTGACTTCCTATTCTACCTGTTTATGCAGACGCACTGGACATTCTTACACATTATCCTATAATTTCTTTTGTGGAACTCCATTCCATGATATAGCTACATTTTTCAGTTTCAGCCAATGTGCCCTGGTTCTGTAATTGTAGGATTAAATTTACCATTTTAAAATACATTTGTTTGCATTTAATATCACACTTACGGAATAATCCAAATTCTTATATTTTACCTCATTACCATGCCATTAGACACTTAACATCCATATATTTCACAGAATTGATTTTGTTTTTTCTCCAGCTATTTTCAAAGCAAATAAATACCGTCATGGTCATTTCTGTGGACTTTTACTAGAAATTCTGGCACTCAACTGTGATCCTTCAATGAAGAATTTTTGGAATCTCTCAGTCAATTTGTAAACCATGTAATAGGTTTTTTTATAACTAAAATGCTATTATTTAATCATAATATTATATAACAATCAGAAAAATACATTACAAAAGCATATGCCTGTGATGGCTACTTGGTCATTTTTTTATAGAAAGAATATAACCATCAAATCAGACGTCTTGTCCATTAACAATATCTATATTACCATACTGAGTAGCATTAATTATATTCCTGTCAGGTATTCTCTATTAAATTAATCTAATATCATGTTTCATTATTTTTCTTAGGACTGATGTCAGGCTCACTGCCATACAGTCATTCCAACCACTATATCCCCCCGGAATGCTGGCACAATATTAGCATCGTTCTAACCTTCTGGAACTTTGCCCAGCAAGATTTATTAAGAGGTTACAGCCCAGTTGTAGACTGCTCAACCAACACCTAGACCTTTGATTACACTTTTCCAAGTTTGCTGATGTTTTGGATCTAGCAAAGAATTAACAAACTTCAGAGTTACAATGGGAAGGTAAAACTTCATTGTAGTGACACATTATTCTGACTCTTCTGCAATACAAAACAGAAATATTTCTTAATGGATTTGTCTGATTGTTGCATAATTATCATTGCATAATTATTAACAATTTTACAGCAACTGTTATTGGGATTTTTATGGGCTTCCACTGTTATTGGAATTATTTTTTTGCTTAACCTACTTAGATACCTACTTACTCTCCTTAATCTTGCTCTGATATTGTCACATTCCTCTATCAACATCCTATATTTCATACCTCTCAGTTTCTTCCAACTTGGGATATATACATGTGTATTTACTTTCTCCTTTCTCCATTCACTGTACACCTGTTAATTCCTATTTGCTACCTTCACTTTTGCACTGAAGCCAGATGGACTTGCAGCTAAGATTTTCAGCATCTTTGAATCACTACTCTTTTGTTAGCTAACATTTTCATTAAGAATTCCAGATATTCATTCATACATTTGTCTGATTCCTCCTCCAAATTATTGCTACTTACAGTTTTCTCAACCATAGAAAATTATCCATTTAGAAGAACCACCATTTTACCGCTTGGGATTGTTCTTTGTTTGTCTACATTGATTGCAATCAGGTCATGAAAACCACCCTTAAGGCAGTCACGAACTTCTGGTCCAGTAACTTATTCATATTTATCAATTCTAATGAGATCCTACATTAAAAATACATCATGTTGGGTATGGAGTCTTTCCATTAGAAAACGTGATGTATTTTTCTTTAAAAAAAAAATTAATAATATTTCACTAGTATGCTTGACAAGCCCCCAGTGCATATAGTTCCCACCACATTTATTAATATGAATTCAAAATCCCATGATTTTGTGCTACTAAGAAATCCAGAATACCAGATCATGCCTTTAACTAGCATGTCTCTTTTAGCTGCCCTCTTTTCCCTAGGAGGTTACATCCATTTGTTTTACAATCCTGGTAGCTTGACTACTGCCATCACTTTTCAGGACTGGCCTTCTCACTGATGAGGATTTCTAGATCATCTGCTTTGTTACTAAGACCTCTTGATCACAGCAAGAATCCCTCATTCCTTGTCTGTCTGTTCTCTCCCTTCAGAAACATTTTGCAGGATTACAATCAGTATATGATGACTTATTTTTTTCCTACAAGATTGGCTTTTGTGTATTTCTAAGTAACTACTGTGTAACTATCCAGATCAAATCTCTTATATAACACCTGGAAGGGTGTGTTTGCATGAGTATGATTTTCCTAGGGTATGATTTCCATGAGAAAGGCATCTACATTTATAAAATGCTACTCCTTCCACTTGGCCAATGGAGCTGGATGCACATTGCACTTGTGAAAGTTTGCAGCAATGATAGGATTTCTGTTTTGCCTCAGGAGATCTCCTGCTGAACTCTGTTTTTCTCTGTCACCCTTCGTACTGTATGGCCAGTTAATGCCTTCTTCTTTTTGATATCTATTAGCTGTATTACAAAAAAAAAAAAAAAAAAAAACACTTAAGGAATGACTAAGTGAGAACAGAATGTAAGTCAGAACAGAATCTGGATCAGTCCTTTACTTCACGGTATATTCTAGTCTAATACCTTGGATGAATGAAATTACTGAAACTGAGTTCTGACTTTTTTTTCCATTCTGCTTTATAAGGTTATTCAATTAGTTCTTAAAATAGTTTATGTAGTTTAATTTGGGGGGAAAAAAATGAGGTTACTTTCACAAAAATGTCTTAATCTGCACTTTTTCTGCAAGATAGACAATATTCAACAAACCTGAGCTCCCTTTTCTCATGAACATAATAAGACATTTCTCAGTTGAATGCCCAGAGGTGCATAGCTTCTAATGAGGGTTTAGAAAAGAATAGCTAGGGGAAAAAAAGAGAAAGAAAGAGAGGAAAAAAAAAAAAGAAAAAAAATGCATCCTCAATTTTAGCATATACAATTAAATAAATAACTTAGCAAACTTGCTACAAAGAAACTAGAACCATTACTTGCCAGCTAGCTTTTTCTTTGTTTTTTGTTTTTTGTAAAATTACTTATATTTAAAGTATATTTAACCTTAAAATCATCACATAGTGCTTGTAAACATACACTAAAGCTCTGTAGTTCTTTATTTTTCTGTTACAAAAGCGTGAGAGAAAATCTGTCCTACCATTGTTTTTCACCTTGAGCTAAACATCTGGTTATTTGTTGAGTGCTATGCTTTAAATAAGCTTACTGCAAATCTGAATGGAGAAAGTCAAAGCAGCCTATTTTCACAATGAAATCTAGTTGTTTTCAAAACCATTTTAATTACATGTAATTCCAATAAATCAATGTAATCCCTACCACTATGACCTTTCCTAATTAAAAATCATCTATCCAGACACATACTGAAGAATGAATGAAAATGACTTAAACTGTGAGTTAAAGTGATATGAAAATGTGTGTTGATACAATTGAAAACATAGTACAACAAATTCATTTCCATAGTATAGATAAATTATGCTCCATTATTATTACTTAGGCTAAGTTGTTACTGATATTTTATCCACCATGTCAACTTCAGAAAAGAATCTGATATTTCATCACTGACCATTCTCAAGTGGTACTGATCTATATCCAATGACATTGGCACTGGTCATTTTTATCATCACATATTGGGATGCTCCATGTTTTACAGCATTACATTCCAAGTTCTCTCTTGTTGATAGCTATAAAACTGTAGTCAAGAGTATTCACATTTTAGTACCTAACAGAAAGCCCTTATTTTAACATGTCCTCAGCTCATGAGTATCATGCAGCTTAGCAAGTAATGGATTTTCTGTTCACCATTAATCCTGAAAATTATTTTTTATGTTTTCAGTGAAATGAACAATTAAAATATTTTCTCTCGAAAGAATATTTTGTACAATGTAGAAAAAAACATCACTTTTAAATAGTCTTCTAAAAATATTAAATATTTCATTTTGAAAATGTCTAAGTGAAGCATTTCAGTTTTTCACTTTCTAAAATAGCACACTGTTGCTTGCAATGTTTCCCCATAAAAAAGTTCAGTTATGAAATTCATCAAGTGTACTATATCCTGCATTCCCCACAACTATATTCCAAGTATACAAAAAAATCAAGCATTCACGCAAAGAAAACAAAATGAAAACCATAAAGGAGGTTGCAGCGCGGAGGGTGTCGGTCTCTTTTCTCAGGTGCCAAGTGATAGAATGCAAGGAAATGGTCTGAAGTTGTGGCAAGGAAGGTTTAGATTGGAAAAATTTCTTCACAGAGAGTGTGGTTAAGCATTGGAATGGGCTACCCCGGGAAGTGGTGGAGTCCCCATCCCTGGAGGTATTTAAGAGATGTGTGGACATGGCACTAAGGGACTTGGTTTAGTGATGGGACTCAGTAGGTCCGGTTGATGGTTGGATTTGGTGATCTTGAAGGAGTTTTCTAACCTAGATGATTCTATGACTCTTATAGTCTGTAATATCTATAACGCAAAAGAATAAAAAATCCTCCCTGGTTATTCAACATTCAGCTTGAAAAGTTAACACTTTACAGAGTTAACAATTAAGGTTTTCCAGAGATGTAGCCCTCTGTGCAATCTGCCCAGACCTTCCATGTCTAACTGTTTAGTATCTGATAATACACTGTGCGTGGTGCACTCAGGGGCTTTATATGAGTGCAAGGAATCAGGCACAAGATACTTACCTCCATACATATGCAGAGACAGAAGCATTCTAATTAACAAGTCAGAAACGTTGCTTTTCAAAAGCAGCACTACTTGCTATATTCTTCTGGAAGAAAAAGCCAATGTGTAATAGAGGATCTAGACTAAATTTAGGGCCTCAATGATAACAAGTCACATACCTGCTTTGCAAACTATTAATGAGAACCCATCCAGAAAACAATTTCAGATCCAGCTTTCACCCCACTGTGCATATACCAGAGCGTATCTCCAAGAAAGATTGGTTTGAGAGAGCATTCAAGACTGGCTTCAGTCTGTGCTCTGCAGATACCCCCTCTGGTAAAACTCAAAGGTAGTTTTGAGGTGAACTAGGCAGAAAGAAAAAACCCTATCTTGCATTTTCTGCATCAGCCATGGAACTTAAATAAGTCTTTACCTTTCCTTCTACAAATAGTTTTCAACATTTTTCACTCTAGGCTCTTTCTGGTCTCTACTTCATGGGCATGTAACATCTCTGTTTGTTTACTTTTCATTTTATTTTTCTTTTCTTGCCAAATATTTAATTGTTCTGCATCTTCTGTACATGTTTATATATGCTTAAATAATAAAGCACTAGGAAACTGTCCTCCCATATAAAATGTGTTCAGCATTACAGTTAATGACCATAGCTCTATTAGTGTAGGTGTAGATATTATAATTAGAAGGTTAGCAATAACTGTGCCAGTGCAGTAATGTAAGAAATGCTGGAGCAAAGAGTTGAATAGTATTTATCTAGCTATTGAATTATATTATAAATGCAATTACAGGGAGAGAAAATGAGATATTTATATAGCACACTCCAATAATGAACTTGTCCACAGACACCAGAGAGTAATTTTTTCTTAGTTTGTTAGTTTAAAAATTATTCCCTCATCTCTAAACACTGTAAGTTAACATCTTACAAAACCTATGTCAGTCCTTTAATCGTATCTTAGTATCAGCAACCATGTCAGTGACAGAATGAATACCTATTTGATATGGAGGGTGGAGTGAACTGTCAAAGGGAACAGGTCCCATTTAATCACTGAAATCTTACTAATAAATATCAGCCAAATATACTCTTGTTTGTCTCTACCCATCCCCCTTAAAAATAGCTATTCGGTTGAAGAGGGGTACAATACATTTCAACCTGCCATCTATTTTTAGTTGCTCCTCTGCAATAAATCTTTTGAGTCAGTCATACAGATACATTTGCAGTATGTTTAATGGGAAGCTTGTGAATTCCCCATTCTTGCCACACAAGTAGCTCATTTTCTGTCAGATGGAACTGGAAAACGGTGACATAAAGACATAGATCAGAAAATACAGGTAAAAGATAGAGAGGATTGTACAACCCATTACCCAAAGTTCTGTGTGGAAATGGACTAGACACATTTTAATAGCGTGGGGCTGATATTAACAAATTCAATTGTGAAAATGGAGTCTAGAGTTTCCTTGTGTTACCCTTAGTATCTTCATTCACTTTTGATGCAGCTTTGGATAAGACACTTGTTTTTTGAATCAGTCTCACCACCTTAAGTAAAAAGTAAAATAATACCTGTACACTTTGAAGAGCAGCAACAGGCAACGTTTGCAATGCAGTCTGGGATTCCTGGAATAGATGCTCTTTATGGTTGCAGATATTATCATTTTTAGCATTAGCATCAAGTTTCTTCTATTGCTCATGTGTGCAACCACATAACAAATGCAGGGAGAGGGAGGGGTGGACATCCAAGGGTGATTCTTTTAGAGCCAAAGTTTTGATAAACAGGTTCTTTAGAGCTCAGGTGTCTCCAAAGGTCTGAAAAGGTCTGAAAAAATGACATCAAGTACACAGAGCTGCAGGTAAAAACAGGCAAAAATATCTGCCTGATATTTCTTTCGTGGAGTTGTTACTGAATTGAGCAAGCAGCTATGTGGTATCTGCCTCCAGTGATCTGATTCTACATTACTAAGAGCTGGGCAATTTTCTCAGGGCAGATTCAGTCACTCTTCCGCTCATTTTTATTACACAAACAGGCAGACTACATAGTGAAAATCTGTTAAAAAACAGTTAGTTATAATTGATACAGACACAGGCTTGCAAAGGCATTTGGAACCCTTTAATATAAAATCCGATGAATTTGGCAAGATTTGCACATGACTAGTTTGAACTTAACACTACAAGAATAATGTACTTGGTCTCATCTGATAAAGGAAGTAAACCTTCCCAGTAAATCCACCGAAAATAAGATTGCCTGTTATGTGTTGCATTTTTCCTGGCTTGTGCTTGAATGGAAACTCAAAGAAATAATTTTCAGCCCTTGATTGGTCAAGGTAAGCCCACGCATCACAATACACATCGGCCCTCAATATTTCACAAACTGGCTTTCACTTAAATATCCTGCACTTAAAAAGGCTAGAGAAGTATTGCCCTGGACCTGAATAAACAGAGAAGCTAACCTTCCAAGATCAGTCACAGTCTGGAAGTAGAGAGAGATGCTTCCTTGCGTCTGTAAAGACAGTGTGTTGGAGGGAAGATGATACTAGATTCAGGGAATTAAGGAGTTAATAGAGAGCCATGCCTTGGCTTCTTGCCCCAGAGACAAAGACTACATAAAGGACAGGCAAAAACAAGAAAAGGTCTGATCTTCCACACTAATTCTCCCCCAGATTATCTCCCTTTCCTTTCTCCAAAGAAGTGCTTATTAACATTGGGCAATCCCCATCATCCATGCTATGAGAATAGGACTCAAGACTACGGCTGTGAATATGAACACAAGAGAACAAAGTGCAACTGGTTACATTGGCGTCCTTTGTTTTCATGGAAGTCAGCTCTTTCTTAAAAGGAATATATTGAGTTTCTACTAGTATAACATTGATCAAACTCTAATAATGTCAGAGTAACTAGTCAAAAATAAACCTATGAAAACAGTAAATATTTCACCTCATTACTAACAAAATGGGAACTTTGCAGACTTTCCTGTGCTCCTCTTCATTAAAATGGCGATAGAATTAAGACTAAGCTTATTAAACAATTTAATATGAGACGAACATATTTAGTTGCATTTCTACTATAACTGATAGTTTAGGATCTTAAATTAAACTGTAAGGTATAGACTCTATGTTTGTAATTGATATGTTCAAAATTTCTGCCTCTGAGAGAAGCATTTTTTTTTATTACAAAATGTGAGATCATATTGGGGGAAGTGGAGTTATTAGGGGGGAAGAGTAGTTATTTCCAAAATAAACATGCTGATTATTTAATAAAAATGCAAAGAATATCCAAAGTCCTTCACCTGTCCCTATCATAAAATAGTCACTTTGCAGAATTCTTACAAGATTTTATGCAAGATTTACCCATGTGTTTCATTCAGATCTGCCTTTAAACAGAGAACAGGACTGCCTAGCTCTGGAAATGTGCACAGTATCTCTGCCTCTAATTTTTAATTGTCTTTAATCCTGTTCCTAGCAGACAAGCTGCTGTTGTTAGCTCTCTCTGTTCTGCTTTGATTTATTCCTTCTCACCTTCAATTTTAAATGAGCAGAGGTAGCTACAGCTTGTACAGCTACCTACACTGGACTACATGTAGGTTGCAGCAGTAAAAGATTATCAGTAAACTCTTGTATGAGGTCAGCCCATCCAGAAATACATATACGCACACAGAGGATATACTTGATATCTTTCTTTTATAGCCTTAGTCAGTTGTCCACAGCAGCTCCAGGAATCAAAAAAAAAAAAAAAAAAAAAAAGCAACAACTGAGAGGTTATAAATGCTTTGGCACAGGCTCCAAGATCGGTTCCAAAATACATTGGAACCAGTCTCAGCTATAGTGAAGGCAGTCCTCAAATTCACACTGACGTGGGAGAGTCCAAATTTTTCTGTGGTGAAATGCAGTTAGCAACTGTCAGACTCATTCAGTGCAAGAGTCGTCCTGCAGACCCATGACAGAATTGCAAGGGTGCTGGCTGTGTGCAACACAGGGCTTCTGCAGAATTAGGACAATTACCTAAATGGCACAGTGTCTCATTTTTCAGAGATCCTTTGAACTTGGCATATGTAATGGCCTGTGAAAATAATGTTCCCAAGAAGGTTGAATCAGAACAGTTGTTTGGGATGGGTCATTTTTCAAACTTTGCTTGTCACAGTTTTGCATGTAAGAATTCAGGCCCTTGTAATTTGGAATTCCTTCACTGTTGTATTATTGTATTGTACTCTCCCAAATGCTCATAAAGGGAGCTATTATAATTTAAATAAATGACTGCAGTTGTACCTAGAAGATGTATCCTGATAAAAATCTGTCCTAAAATCCTCTACAGAAAATCATTGGAAAGTGATTTTATGAACCAGATTAATTGATTTGGTGTGCCTGCTTTGTACTGCTTCTGTGAAGCAAATCAACTTTAAACACTAAGCAGCCAGATATTTAAATAGACTTGGCTTCACCAGAATTGCTAAAATAATGCAATATGTTCTTATATAAACCTAATATATCTTATATCCTTATTTCTTAAATATTTATTGTCACTGACGCTTGTTTTATAACAGCCCCTGTCTGGTCTTGTGAAATCACACTGCTGAATATATAAATACAGAATCACATCCACACAGCATACAGGGGATCAGAACCTTTTCTTCACATATTGGTATTTTGCCACTAATTTAACTAGATGAAAAAGTGGGCTTTAAAGTGCTGTAAACAAAAGAAAACAAGCCCTTATAACTATGGAGTTCAAGCTGACATAAACATATCCAGCTTTTCCACTTTATCAGCTCCAATGATGATATCAAGGGAGCACAACAGGAATATTTCATGATTACTCATCATTCAAAAAATCCAGAAATATTGCAGGATATTGAATCTATTGATTGCAAAGGTATAATTTTCATTATTATTCTGATCATATTGTCTACTTGCCCTGTGCCATCAGTGCAAATTTCAGAAACGTCATTATAATTTTTATTGCTTATCAGAAGCCTTTCTTACTCTTGAAGTATTTTAGTATAGAGACAAAACGGGGTAAACATGGTGAGCGTAATGAAGAGTATTTGAATGACAGAGTGCAAATACAGAATGATTGTTTATAAACAAGCTACTTCTTAATATTTATTTATTGCCATCAACTCCAACTACTCAAAACAGTAATCTCTCTGTATACCCAACTCTTATATTTCAATCATCAGGTTCTCTGTTATTTTACATTCTCTTATTGCCATTTCAATAGACAGAGACATTGATAAGTGGATACTTCTGTACTGAAGACAAAAACGAAGTCACTGTGACAGACACTGTATTTTGCTCAAGTTGCAGAATTCAAATTTCAATCATTCGCACAACATAAATCTTCTATGCCAGTTAAAACGCCCAGGTGTCTTGGAAAAACTTCACCCTAAAGAGCTACACTGGACTCACGAACCTGCTAGTGCAATTGGTCTTCAAAGGAACTATGCTGAATTTTACCGAATATGGATCCTTCCCATTCTTTGTGTCCAAAATGTTTCTACATACCCTGTGCTCCTTTTGTCATGTTCTGACCCTGTGGACTGTTAAACAGCTTCTCTATCTGTCCAGAGATGCAAATCCCTACGTCCACTACAAATGAAGTTTGTAAATGCTTGAGGGCGAAACATTCTACATAAATGGGAGATATTGCCATTACTTAGCACTGTGGGAAGCATTTCAAAAGCCGAAATATTCTTGCCTTCAAAAGGCAGGCAAGCTTTTAAAGAAGCGTGTGGCTCATTCTCATCCTTGTTTGCAAAAACTAATCAACATTTCAACCACTGGAGTTCAGCGTTCTCCAAATCCGGGCGCTCCTCAGCCGAGCCCCACCTCCAGCCCTTTGTTTGTGTCAGGGTGTCACGCTGGGGGGTATCTGCTCATCCTACAAATCCGGGTGTCAAAACACAATCTGCATCGTGATTTTTTTTAAAACATAAGTTAGCTTTGCTTTCCAAGTGATTCAATACATATCGTTTTGACGGTTTAAACTCAATATGTATTTTTATCAATTAGCTGAAAACGCAAAGATTACTTCTAAATTCTCTTCAGCCCCTCTGTTTAACCAGTCTATGTTGCAATGCTTGGCCTGCAGCACTTCTATTTTTAGCTCTAATGGAACAGTCTTAAATTGCCTATTTTCTGTTTACTAAAGACATTGAGCTTGTTACCATGGAAACTGTGGCAAGTGCCACAGCTTAACTGTTTTATTAAATGGATTGAAGGCACAGCTGCAAAACTTGAAAGGCCAGCATGTCAATTTTATACATAGCTCAAACTGCCATACGTTCCACATTATAGCAAGTACTACATTAAATATGAAGAGCCAGAATCTGATCTTGGCTATAGTGATATAAATCTCCATTATCTCTCTCTTCGATAGCAAAAAAATAAAAATAAAAATAAAAAAATCGTGTGTAACCTAGATCAGGATCTGTTCTTGTCAAACTGCACTGCCTGTCAAGTTTCAGCGATAGCTGCATTTGAATGGATAAATTGCAGATGATGTACATTAAACCGGTCCCCAGTTATCACGGAAAGACACCATCTCACAGTTCTGTCTGCATGAAGCTCTTAGCACATTATCGTATTGCTTACAGCAATCACATTATTTTTGGAACCACTATATTCTGTTGGTTTAAGAGGGAATTAAATCAAAACTAATGACCTTGTCAAATGAAACTTCTTAAAAAAGTTACACTGGAAGAATTAACACAAAACATTCTTTAAATCTTTAATTAGGCATTTGAACAAGAACACCCTGAGTACTAGAGGTGTTAAGAAATTGCACCTTCTGTTCATTTCAATATATGGTATGCTCCATATTTATGCAAACTAGGGTACTTTTTACTTCATGCTTCAACTTGTATATAACACTTAAGTCAAATACGGCTGAAAATTATTACCACAATTTAGAAGGTTTTTTTGTGATAGAATATAAAACCCTGTAGGATCAGATTGATAACAAATATAATTTTTGACACAAACCTAAACAACATGATACAGCCCTCAAAAGAATGAGAGCTAAAATAAGAATACTGATATATTTACACCCATAAATATTTAATGAATGATTCATCCTGTTGTAATAGAACCAAAAGCTCAAAGAATGTTTGACATTTAGAAGAATGGGGTTCTGCTTTCTTCACAAGTGTTGTGTTGGAATGGTGTTCGCATTGCTACTTTTGACATTTTAAAGAAGAGATTTTTAGGAAAAGGTAATAATCTAATTAGTTATTGAAAGATGTATTTCTTTCTGTGAAAATGCTCCCATTTAAATTAAAGAATAGTGTGTTTGATGTTCAATCATTAAATTCAGAGAAATACTGTTCACTATCTGTTGGTGTAACTGGAATTACTGGAATGAAAAATAATGAAGTTTCCTTTCATTTATGCATTTCTTTCTTTTTTTTTTTTTCTCTCCATCTGCAGGATCTACCTTCATCTGCAACACCCACATAATTCCAGTGAAAAATCAAGAGGGAGTAGCAATGATGTTTATTATTAACTTTGAGTATGTAACAGATGAAGAGAATGTTGCATCTCCTGAGAAGTGCAACCCAATATTGCCATCCAAACTTGTAAATCGTAAGTTACTCATTGAAAGTTCTCTGCTTACCTCTACCCTTCGCTGAGAGAGTAATTAACTTGGGCAATACCAATAACAAAAAAATGATGCAATCACCATTGCCCGTCTCGTTTAGGATAGAATTCAAGACAATAGGAAATAAAGTTTAGCAAACCTGTTATAAAGTTGGCAACATAATCTACCAGACTTTGGTAGTACTAACACCATTGATCTTGTGTGTAGTGCTAGGAAATAAAAATTCATTAAAAGGAAAACATTTCACAGAAGTGCATTACCCTTGACAAAAACTGATAATGAACTGAAAAAAAAAATACGATATCGACAAAATATTTTACCTTAACCTATTCAAGATGGAATATTTCTATTTGCCTTTCCAAATAAAAAATAGTTGGCGGAAGGTTTGATTAACTTTGATTAGAAAATATAAAACAAGTAAAAAAAAAAAGAGTTAAAGCAGAATTAAACATCTTGATTTTATCAAACTGAAGTATTTGGATGGACTTGAAGGATGTGGGTTATTTTGGATATACAGGAAATGCTTTTGTTTTCATTCCACTCTACAATGTAAGTATTGTTGAAGTCAGAAAGCTCTCCACAAAACAGAAGTCCACTTCTTATACAGCTAGACCGTGTAGCTTCCTGCCCCACTATGAGCAAATGTGCGCTCTTTTGCTGACCTTCGCTCTGCGCAGTGACAGCACATGATCTCTTCTGCTTTGCATCTCCACTCACATACTCTGCTCTTACTCCAAGATTCCCAGAACACATCCCCATTTGTCCAAGCTCTTAGGAAAGCACAGCATGCTCTAACAGTGAATGTTAAAGCTCTCCCCAGAGTCTGGTAGGCTCAGCAACAGTAGGAAAATGCCTTTTCACACTCTAATAATCTTTAATGTTAGTATGATAAAGGGACCTGGAACCTAAGTTTTCTGATAGTCAAATCAACACTTCAGCTTTCTCTAGATAGGAGACAAAGATGTGTACAATCATCACTGCAAGAACGAGGGGAGAACTTTCCCAATGTAAGCACTATGCACTACCTTAAGTGATGACATGCTGTTATTATTTCAGTTATGTTGAGATTGTGAGAAGCAGGCCTGTAGCACTGCATAACAGCATTATCAGGTTCCTTCTAATTAAAGCAGTCTTTGCCATTCTTCATAATCTAGACTTACTGCCTGTACCTTCTGGACAAGATGCATGAGATCTCATTCAAAGTTCTGTGATTATTGAAAAATACATAAATTCCCTCCAAAATATTGCTGAATCATTCACATTTTTAAAAGATTGTGGTTTACTTCTACAGTTAATGAGGATGGCCTAAAAAGTAGTATTTTCATTAAGCATGGAGAAAGAGCTCTGACCAAATCACCCCATATGGGCCAAAGTCATTCCAGTTACATCTCTATAACCCTACAATGGCAGTAGATGTAAAACTATGAAAACTTAATGTTACTGGAAACTAGCAGACTGCCAATAATTATTGTTTGCCAAATATCACACGCTTGTAAAAGAGCCTTTGTAAATATTCCTTATAATACATATTTAAAATCTTGTTCTTTTATATTTCCTTTCCTTATTCTGTTCTTTTTAAATAGCTGATTTTTCTTGATATCTCAAGAAAACGCTTTCTTTTTCCAGTAATGCTATGGTAAAAATCCAATTAAGGGGTATCAGAAAAAATAATTAAATTGCATCAGAAAAAAAAAAAAAAAAAAGAAAGAAAGAAAGAAAGAAAGCTTACATCAAGTAAACCCCACTCATACTCTGTTTCTATTTGAGGTTGCCATGATTTTGTGCATTTTCAACACTTTACTTCCTGCTTTTAAACACAATTTTGTAACATAAATAAAATTGTTCTGCTGGTCTATGTTTAATGTAGTTCTATTGACAAAAATAATGTAAAATACCAACTGGGAAAGAAAAGAAAAAAAAAAAAAGAGCTTCATGTCCTGAAAAAAAGCTGGCTTTTTCTGCTGTGATACGTCAGTGTATATACTTGCCATATTTTAAAGTAAAAGCCACTAAAGGGACATCTGCAAAAAAGGCACTTAGTCACGTCATCCTTCTCTTGTTTTACAGTAGTTATGCCTGACATGCACAGGGAATTTCCTTGCTGAGAGTCCTTTAAAAACGCACAGCTGGGGCTCCAAGATCAATACACAACTGAGAAAGTTCAAGGTGTAAAAGGAGGGAAAGAAAGGTGGCTTGAACCATTTTCCTGCTAGTGGGTTCAGCCAGATGCCACAAACTGGCATAAACTAGAGCAGGCACATGGCTGCTCTGACTTCCACCTAGCTGCTTGTGGTCTCAGAGCAGACTGTTACGTGGGCAGGATGGTGATACAATATTCCACATAGCCAAAAATTCCTCTTGACAGATAGGATTTTCAAGAAACAGACCAACCTGTGCAAATTATCCAGAAAAAACTTGAAGATGTGTACAGGCCAATGGTGGATTTGAATTAAAACAAACAAACAAAAAACCTTGAAATACAGAAAAGACAAAAGACCGACCAGTAAGGCAATACAAGGAGTCACAAAAAAGGTGAATAATTTACTAGTAAAAACATCTTTTCTTTTTTTTTTTTTTTCCATTCAGTCATGTTCCTACCATAAGAAAGGCAAACAGCAGATTCTAGGATGAAGTTCATATTTCATTTTATTCCATTTAGAACATATAACACACAACACCAGGTAAAGCAGGTGATCTGTTTTCATTGGATTACACACAAAATGGACAGTAATGGGCACTGGTTCACAGGGGAAAAAAGCAAAGAAACAAAATCCCTTCAAGTCCAGCAACCAATTTAGAAAATAAAAATAGAAAGGGAACCAGACGTATAACAAGTGCAATGCATCTCTGACAAACAACCAAGATAAGCAACAGCTAATGACAAAAGACAAAAGATTTCAGATTGCATTAGCATCTACCACCCAGAAGGACACAGATCATGAAAGATTTCTTTCCAGAGCTCCTCAGATTGAGTTTTCTCATATTAGAGTGTCTTTTCAACATGAGAGAAAATAAAAAATGACAACATGAGAGAAAATAAAAATAAAAATTAGTCAGGTTGCAGGAAACAAGAACTAAAAAGAGCACGGGAGACGAAAAAATCACAGTTATTTTCCTGACCCTAGAAAATAAGATAACTCTTCCATACTATCATTCTTCCTCTAATTGATTTATTAAGAGTAGACATCAAATTTATCAAGTGCAACTTTGAAAAACCCTTCCTTTTTCTAAAAGCATCTATCCTGCCAGCTGCAGCTAACAGTTTTGAACGAGACCACTTATCACAGTGCTCCTCATGACTGAAGTCTGATACATTCTGAGAAAAAGCATTTCATGCCGTACACACAGTACATTCTGGTTTTGAAGGTCTGTACATAGAAAAGAAGGATTGCAATTTGTTAAAGAGTTGAGTGCCCTGTGAACAAATTAAAGACCAATGGAAGGCAACTGGCATTTGCTAGATTGAGCTCAGAGGCTGCATTTAGTCCTGGATAGGCAGAAAATTAAAAACTTACCAGCTGAATACTGACAAATATTTTAAACAGTGTTTGCAAGTTCTCTGGGACCACGATCTTGCCTTATGTTTTGTGCCAGTCTGATGGCTAACACAGCTAGGTTCTGATTCACCATCGGGCCTGGCAGATTATGATAGATTATTTTTTCAAAAGTATGCTAAATTGTCAGGAGTTTGATGACCACATCTAGTATAAATAAAATTCTTTCTGGTCTGGTGCTCAAGAGCTCCTACCTCATATGCAGCAAAAAGCTGAATAGGCAGTAATGTGAAAAGTGAAGACATTGGCTTCACAATAGCAATAGAAAAATCCTTTCAGCTGATCCTTTCCCTTTATTCTTCCTCGCAAGAATTTATCATCAGCTCCCTGGGTAGTCTGACCAGTGTTTGTATAATGAAATAGCTAAATTTTGAAAAATCCTAGCATGCACCAAATCTGTAAACTACTAAATCACAGCCAACTGATTTTTCATTCTTTTCTGTTTCACTGTTTCTGCATTTTGCCACAATTCTACTTTTCAATGCATGCTATTTCACTAGTAAAACAAAGGAAGTTTTTGTTCATATGTCTCCTTTTGGAGAAAAAAAAAAAAGTCATATCTTTTTGTTTAAACTTATAGCCAACTTAATTTAATGCCATATCTGTCCAATCTTTGTATTCAGAGAAGTGAGGAAATTTCTTCTGTAGACACTTAATGCATAATTGGATAACATCCTCTTTTCCAGTGAGGATGTTTTTGTACACCATGTAGTTAAGGTGAGACTTACAGAAACTGATCTCTGCTATAGATGTCCATTCATCATCCAATTATTCTTTCTAGATTTTGTCTCATTTCCAGATACGAGAATTCTACTCATTCTTACTTTAAGTTTTTTTAATAAGTTCATTTGCTTTTTGGGTTGCTTTTTCTTAGATTATGTAAATGCTCTATAATTCCAGAAATTAACTTCTGTAACCAAGAGAGAAACACTTAACTTTATCCCACCTCACTAATTTTGTGAAATGCTTAAAGACATAACTACCTGTTTGTTAGGTGACAAGATATTTGTTTAGCATATTAGAATGTTAAGATCAAGAGTTTTGAGCTCCATAAGCCCTAAAAAATCATTTTATTCATATTCTAACGGTTAGTTCTTATGGGCTATTCTCTGCCACATCTGATAAGCTAACATTTGCCTGATTGTCACTACAATGGTAAAAAATTAATCCCAAAAGTATTGGTCATAAATTTTCATTAATCAAATCATTTGCCAAAGTTATATAAAATTTTCAACTCCTACTGAGATAATTAGGTAGGATATTTAGCAAGACAGTTCTAGAAAAAGAGAACACACTTCTCTTAGATTCACTGTTTAAAACAAAAACAGTCCTTTCTGTAGATTTTCTGCAATGGACTAATTCAAGAAGAGATATGATTTTATACCAGCTTAGCAAAAAGCCTCTGTGAACACTTACATTATCATTTCAAGTCTACTAGTAATAGTTGTTAACCAAAATAGTCCTAAAATGAGATAAGAATTCCTGTAAAGTGTGTCGTACAGACTTCATTAAACCATTTTTTTCAATAAAGTGTTAAGCTAGGATAACTTTTGCATATAAATATTGCTTTTAAATCATCCATTGAGTAAAGGGAATGTAAGTGTCCAATTTTATTCCCAAATCTGTCAAACATTCCAGTCTGGCATGTTCATATACTCCATCAATTTGATGATGAATTTTTACAGAGATTTAAGGAGCCAGTGGCATGAATTAATATTTGCTCCTGGCATTTGATTCTGTTCTTCACAGCTGTGGAATACTTTGTGTCTGTAAAGCTAGTGTAGTAACTGCAAAAGATCAAAATCAATCATGACACAGAATGGACACAGAGAAAATCTCCAGCCATTTCCCACTGACAGAATGCCATAGATCTGAGGACTGACTTCAATATGAAGAATGTAGCTGTAATTTTTCTACTGAAAGTATACCCTTTGTGGGAGTGTAATGTACGCGCATGCACAAGATGAGAAAAACCTTTCAGAACTCCAGTTCTGAATTGTTTGCATTTTCTGCCCCACCAGGAGCACACTGTTTTTTTTACTGACTTTTAAGTATTTTTTCTAACATTTACTCCAGTCCTTTCTAAAGCAAATATCCTACTAATATGTAGGTTAAAATAGCTACAGTCGGATGAGATAGATAACTTCATCACAAGTTTTATTCATTTAACTTACAAACATTTTGACTAGTTTGAAGTACTAACTTATAAGCTAATATTGGTTCCCAATACATTGCTCATTACCCCATGGGAGAAAGCCCAGAAAGTTATTTGATTAAGCACATAATTGCATTCTGCCAAAGATGGTTATTTGGGGATTCCTTTATCATTTTATCACTTCAAAATCTATAAGCCTATTAAAGACACCCTGGAATAATTTGTGTTTCTTCCTCCTATGCAAATGAGAGGATCTGTTATACATCCAATAAATGCCTACTTTTGGATAAAGTTCAAACAAAATGAAAAGGCTAAGAATATTCTAAAAACAGCTTAAAACATTGTTAGTACTGATTAGTAAAACTTCTCAATCAAGAACATCCTTAGAGGTGCTTATACTTGACAAAGTTCGGCTGTATGCTGGTCCTAGCAATGTAGTTACATCTCCGGAGAATGCTCCCTGCATTGGAGTTACAAATAAAACAAGCACAACTGAAATTCAAATCAGGACTTTTCTTTAAGTCAAAGAGTTAACTCAAAAGACAGAATTTTTTTTTCTCCATGTTGAGCCCTTTGCTGTATGAGTAAGCATAGCAGTTTAGCAAGAGGTAAGCATGTATTTTTTCTAAATGTGTTCGGACAACAAAGTTGTCATGAAATATTGCATACTGTCTGATGCATAGGCATTTGCCACACCAAACATGACATGTATAAGCAATCGTAACCCCCTGACTTTGCCCAAAATGTAGAAAAATTTGTCCAGGGTCTTATTTTTAGCTGCAACACTGGGAGCAAATTCATCGTAAGTGAGGGCTAGTCGAAAAAAATTGTGTCCAGGAGGACAAAGGTTTCTATCTAGCCAACCAGCAGCATAGCTCTGACAACCCCAATGTCAATATGTGTATTTGTCTCCAAGGTAAATTGCAGTGAATGTTAGGTGAACTGAGGCAGCGTGGAACACTTAGCAAAGGAATATAGCCAAACAACCATCAGCAGTAAAGGACAGAAGGACCTTTGGTACTTTCACCTTCAGAGTACTCCACAAATAGCTAATTAACAGAACACTCATTAAGATAAATAAACTGTATTAGTCTTCTTTTACAGACAGAGAAATACAAGTGCAGTGGCTAAATTTCCTTTCCTTATGGTGGTTATTTTTGGGACTCAGAGTAGAAAGGAAGCCTCGCTGTATTCTAGTCACTGTAATTAGCTGTTTGCATTACAGCCTCTCCCAGCTAGGATCACAGCCCTATTGTGCTGTATCTTGCACAAACATTCAATAAAAGCAGGCAATCTCTGCTTAAAGAGATTACAAACCAAACAGAGGGAATGACACAGCTTTCAGTAGCTTTCAGTGGAGGTGACTTTTGCAGACTGGATGACAGGAAAAGGAACACAAAGTGACAATAAACGGGCTGTGCAGAGACCCTGCAAATTTTCCTTTTGTTATTTAAATAGCTAACTAGTAAGTATGAGAAGTGAGCATGAAAAGGATTCCTGGTTTGAACTAGATCCAGGAGGTCTCTTCCAGTTCTATATTTTTATTCATTTTTAACAGGTCTCCTTTTTGTTCTTTTCAGGACATCTAAGTCAGGTGGGTTCTGTGAGATAACTTGAAGGGCAGGATAATGATTTTGCAAAGACATCCCAAGTTATAATACATACCCTCAAGAAAGTATAAAGGCAGTCAGTTTTGCATCATTCTCTGATGGAATAACTCAATTAAGACATATTTCTCTATTATTCCTAACAAGAATTAGCACAGAGAACTTAACACATCTGTGCACTTTGTTAAATTGAATTAGACATTTTAATCTTGAAGAGAGAAATTAATATTTATCAGCATATCTCAAGCTTAGACTAAAAGGACTGCTAGATAGAAAAAAAATATTGAAATGGATTTGAGAAGCTCTCAGATGGACACTGGTCATAAGGAATATGTTCTGTTACTTATATGATTCAACATGGAGGAGATATTATTTTAAGGTAAGCAAACTAAATAAATATATAGATAAAAATAAGGAGCTTTACCACCATAGTATCTTATTTCTCATGGGTAGAATCGTATCATGATTACTTGCTATATTAATGAGCGTGGTACACAGGCAAGCTGGTCATTTCAAAGACCTGAAAGCAATTGGCAGAGACATGAGACATGTAGTCGGAGGAGTTCTTCCCATGAAGAGATGAAATAAGTGAGCCCTGTCAGGGACATGAAATTTCTCTGAGGTCATACTCCGAACAAGTGTCAGTGAATAAAGCTTATTTTCCCTAAGGAGATTGTGAATTATTCAACTTTTTAGTAAGTTTCTTCCAAACAAAACTGGCATTTCCAAGCAAAGAAATGCTCACTAAGAAATTAGAAGACGATGTTTCATGAGAAATAGCACGTTAGTCTGGATACATCTACTTTAGTTTTCTGTCTGTATTAGCCAACCTTAAAACTTGGTAATTGGAAATATATATTGATCCATGTTACAAAACTGAGTAATTATCCAAGTACTTCTTAATGGAATAGTTCTTAAATTTTCCAAATAAAAAGGCAATGTACTTTTAGAACAACTCTCCTGCAGATTACCTATATTGAATTCAAGATACTTGAGTTTGTTTGTAAAATGTGTGGAAATTCGATATTCAACCTTCTTTTCCTAATAGTCTGTTTATTTTCTGAATCTGTTTCTTTTAAAGCTAAAGCTTTTTGTAAATCTAGTTTAATTGTATTTCAGATGGTAACAACCTTTCGAGTGGCTCTTCTTCAGGTAAATCTATCTTCTAAAATTCTATCTACTAAAGCCCTTTTATTGCTTTGTTCTGTTTCTACTATTTCAAGATCTCATTACATTTTACATAATTCTAGAAGAGTGCAAGTCAAAATGTGGCTCTTGCTCCCACTCTCTGAACACTTATTTCTGCAAAGCTACGGATATAACAGCTAAACTATTAAATTTAGTATAATTATATGAGATATAAAATTCAAATGTAATGATACTTTTCAGCTTATTATCACTGAAAGTTCTTGTATGCAGAGCATAAAAAAATTCAATCAATGTATGAGAAAAACACATTGTGGAATTGGGTGGTGGTATATAAATTCACTGTTAAAACATAAAGAGAACTTCTTCAGGCTTCCTGTCTCAGACAAAAACAACATTATCTATTCTATGAAGTCTGGTAACTGAGGTGATGAAGGGTTGAGACTTTTTTGAGAACTTGATTTAATACATGAAATGAATTCTTTCCTCTAGCCAGCAAAAAAGACCATATTCCTAGCAAGATAGCAAAATACTGTGCTAGTTGAATAATTCTTTGCATATAATATTTATTGTGATGCTTGCTAGTTTGTTTCATTATAATTATTTACTTTTTTCTTCTTTTCCACTTTTAACTATGTCTAAGAAATAAAAATGCAAGAAGTAAAATCTCTGAGAGGCCCCAGATTATATTTTCATATGGCTTTTTTCACGAAACCACTGTAAAACATATAAACTTAACATCTAGATTAATAAAATCTAATATAATGATGTCTGTATCAACAAATGAGAAGAAAAACAGACAGGTAAATATAAAAGTTTATATTAATATCCTAGGATATCACCATTCTGTCTTTTCAGAGAGACCCTGAGAACGCTGTTCAGACTAGATTCACTAGTCAACCAAGCATAGCCTTACGTGTAGCCAGAAACTTCATTCCCTTCCCATCTTTTAGCTTTATCTGTCATGTTTTGATAGGCCACCTCATGGGCCTATTTGTAAGCAGGAGGATCTGAAATCATATTATTCTCACAGCCATTCTCGATACTACCTTTTAGGAGAAGTACAGCCTGAAGACAAAAATATGACATCATCATCCCAAAGATAAAATAACTTTCTTCCTTACAAGGGAGCATAAAGAACACTGCTGTTACTGATACTGATAGAGCTCAAGTGCAACCTTAAATTTTAGAGAAAATTTTAAGAAGAATAACTGAAATGACAAAATTAAAGTAGGATACCATACCAGAGGATAATAAATAAATAAATAAATGTATCTGCAGTATCTGAGAATTATAAATACAAGCTTGTGAAGTTAATAATTGGATATGCCTTCTTTTTCCTTGCCTGAGAAGAAAGAGACCCAGAGTATGAAGATTATTTAATGAGCAGAGTAAGAAAATGATCCACTTATGTATGCTTCTCTATATCTGGGGGAAAAAAACTGAAAAAAAATGGAAAAAAAAGAATTGGTTCTTGCTGTAATTCTCTCTCCTAAGGCCTGCTGAGCCCAGACTGAGAATAAGACAGCATCACATGCCTCTGTGTTTGCATAGAGTACATTCAAGTTTTTGCTGCTATTTTAGACTTTCAGTGTTTAGGGATTCCATTTCTCAAAAGCAATTGTTTCCTTCTGTCTGTTGCATGAGTTGTTAGATATTTCCAAGCCCTTGAGCTGAAATTCAATAATTGCCTGTGTCTGTATTTCTGATAACCCAGATCCTGAAAATTCCTTGATAGTAAGCATTCAGCTATCAGAAAATCTTTTAACAAAGAACTGACTAGTGCTCCTTTTGTGAAAGTAATTTTTCTCATTGTTTTGGGTAGTTTCAGAACAAAAGTATTGCTGAATTAACCCATGCTCTTGAGGATTGTCATAACCAACCTACATTACCTGCCCTTGTCAAGGAAATCTCTCTATGTTTGGAATAGGCTGATATTTGCAGATTTGTAGGTTATATTCTTTAGACTTATATACTGGAAAAATAACATTTGTTCCCTATTGTAGCCAAAGCAGTCATCCAATATGATAAAACTATCCCAGACTTGATTTTCTTCAACCACATTTAGCAGGTTGTTCCTGAACACGGGCAGCTCAGAGTTTAGTTTGGCTCTTTAGCCAAGGACAAGTTGTACATCACACCAGGAAACAATTCTGACAGTTTCTACACCTCACTTAATTTATCTTGTGCAAACTTTTTTCTGCATTTGAGCTCCTTTGATTTGATTTTGGAAAGTCTAAATCTAGAGAAAGCTGAGAACCTAATAGACTAAATCTAGCTATGGAGCCTGAGACCAGCTACCAATTATTTTCACTTTGGCTGACTTACCTGAAACCAGCTTTTCTACTTCTCTACATCAGCATAAAAGTAACAATAATACTAGAGATACTACAACATCTAGCTTAACCCTTCCTTGAGGAGTTATCGTGGCCTCACAGCTGCTGTCTAGGGCTACCCTTCTGCAGTGCTCAGGATAGGAAACTGGAAATCGCACGTGCATTGACAGGGACTGAAGAATCTTCCAAAGAGCGCCTAGCATCTACCACTAACCCTAAAACCACTACAGAAATTGTAGCAAAAGTAAAGATCTCTCAGTTGCAGGTGTTTCTCTGATTTTGCTACTGTGTCTACTATGTAAGTAAGCATTCCCTTCACTGTTACTTCACAGAACAAAAAGGGGAATTACTTGCTTCACAAGCATATTGAGAAAACAAGTCCTTATTCAGATATGTTTTTGCTGGAATACCCCAGAATGAAATTTGTATTCATGGGGCAGGGAATTTGCAACCATGATTGGAGCTGGTTTCTGATTTCAACACTTATGGAAAAGCAAGGCTACTGATTTTCCTTATAAGGACAACTTTTTCCTACACTTTTTCACAAAAATATCAAAACATTTTATTTTATTTTTTGATCAATTTGAAACCTTCAGTTCACTTCTAATTCTTTAAAATAAACTAATGAACATTTTAAAAACAAAGTAATTTTGAAGATTAAGCTTTTGTCTCTATCTTGAGAACAATAAAATAACACCTTTCAAAAATACATTTGGGGTAGAAAGCCTGTACTCCAACTAGCCCTAAACTTAAGAGAAGACACAACATTAGTTTAATACATCAAGTTCACCTCATCTTTCTAACATGGAAACAGATATTTTCAAGACATTTTATGTACATTTCCATTCGGTGCCATTCTTAAGGCCTGAGGTTATAGATCATTTGTATTTCCTATCTAAGCCCAAGAAGTTCCCTATCTCTCTAAGGACTTCAGATTCCTGGCAGAGAAATCAAGCTATGACAAACTACGACTATAAAAAAATTTTACCTTGAAAATGCCAAAGGAGCTTAAATATTTTAGGTTCCGTGAATTCTAAACATCTTCTCCTTTGAGTTCCCAAAATATGAGACAGAATAAAATGTCTTTCAGAAGGCAACAAAAGTCTATTTGAATTTGGGACTTTGGAGATAACTACATCTGCCAACTGTTTAGAAGTGTACTTCCTTATCAGAAGTGTATTTTTGGACTGAGCTCTACTATTTAGAAACTCTAAGGGTTAGCTGAGCTGGCACAGAGAATAAATACAACCAACAGATTAAGTCAGTTGCAAATTAGTTATTTAGTGAAGCAAGGTTTGAAAGGAGGAGGTGGAATATAAGCCTGGAATTGTGACTCAGACTCAACAGCCTTCTTCAATTGCTTTTAGCAAGCCACAATTATACAAGTCTCTGACTCAGCATTCAGAAGAACTTGGCAATCTAGTTTGCAACTTCAATAAAATATAAGGATTTTAATGTAACATCATCTGTATATTCATAGTAAATAGCTAGTTACATCTCAAAAATCTTTTTGTATTATAAACTAAGATAAATCTGCACTGACATCATACCTACACAGTGCAGGTGTTGTTCACTCTCAAACAAGAGATTTTACCCTATACACAGTATGCCAGGAAAGCTTCCACTGAGCCTTCTGGTCTTTACTGGACATCAGGCGTGGGGCCATGAATTTTGCTTCATGCCAAACTGTTATTACTGAGCTAAGCAAGGAAGTGTGATGTAAATTAGATAAATTTGAATGGGCCTCCTCACAGCCTTAGCAGCAGAACTATAGGAGAGCACTGAATGTTCAACACATCGTATAGCTCATTATCTATAACCTGAAGAATAACAACAGTACTCCTCCCCTAAAGAATATTTAAGTTAAGCAGCAGGAAATAGGGACTTTAATTTTGAGAGCATTTATTACAGTTTATAGAACAGCAAAAATTTACTCATTTAAGTTTTCTATTTCATGCCTGAGAGTCTTAGCAAGAAGCAAAATTCTCACTGAGTATTCTTTCCAGCTTAACTGCAGTTAGACAGCTGAATCAGTAATGCAGTATAACATGGTCATATTAAGTTGGTGAAGCAGAAAAGACCATCTGCACCACCATTAATGTAACTAAAACAGAGTGCCACCAAAAAGCCTTTAACAGCAACTAATGCCAGAAAACCTTATGAATGGTATTTTTAAGATCAATGTAATTGATAAAAAAGAAAAGGTTTATAGTATTTGTTTCACCTTTAATGCAATAAGCTTGCAAAATTGATTTATAAAGTACTTCACAACTCAATTCTATGTACATTTAAAATAATAAAATGATTTTTTATGTACTTCACTGATTTCAACTGCGAGCAATTTGTTCAGTTATACTTAGTCAGAAGAAATATGCATACTCCCAAGGTGCACTCTACTGAATATCAATGTGCAGATTGAAAATTGGCACCTGTAGGTGCTATCTGTGAATTCTATGTCTACTGTACTATCGTGTTAGTATATGCATTAGAGTAATAGATTCAATACTAAACATTTGGAATACAAGCTTTTTCAGAAGATCCCTCACTGAAATTGTCAGGCAAATAAAAGGAAGATTGTTACATGGAATCACATTTTTACATAGGAAAAAAAGGGTTGGAATAAATGGACAGATTTCTCAATATTGAGATATTATCAGTAGAGTCTCACAGGGTCTTTACTATTAAATACATTTTCAATTATTTGGATAAAGAAGGTGGAAATGCCAAGGTGAGAGTTTGCTGATGTCATAAAATTAAGCAGAATATGATATGAGTTTTACAGACATATCCGATAATACTGAGTGGCCAAGTGATAAAATAGCAAATGACATTTCTTACAGATGTAATAATAGAGTCGGAATTATCTGTTACCAATCAACAAAGATATCTCTCATCTGTTGTGAAAATGTCTAAATTAGAACAGGCTATCAAGATAACTCAAAAATGCAAATCAAATATTAGGAATTATAATTTTCCTAATATAAAAAGGAAAGGAGTTGAGATCAAAACAAAAAAAAAAAACTTATGTTACTGTGTTAATCTCTGAGTCTGGGAGTAGCTCAAGCCTCTGCCAAAAATGATTATATTAGAAATGAAAATGAACTGAGAAGAGTAAGAAGGATGATCAGAGGCTCACAATAATTTTCATATGGTATAGTTACACTTGCATTCTTCAGCAGTGAAAAGAGATATACAAAGAGGAACTAGCACCCTCCCCAAGGCAACAGGTTTATAGCAAGCAAAGGGAAGTAGTATTTCACAAAGTTAGCTGTAATTATGGAACTGTTTGCTATAGGATACTTTCCAGATCAAAGTACAACTGTGTTTTAAAAGCACTGAGACAAACTCATGGAAGAAAGTTACACCAAACATTAAGCTTGTAGTCTGAACACAGTCTCCGGCTCAGAAAGTTCCTGAACTGCTGATAGCCAGAAACTGAATAAATAAACTGGGAGAAATATCACAATGGAGTGGTTCTTAAACTCCTTCTCCATGTATCCACTACTGGAAAATATCAGAGGTCCTACAATGCGCTAGATGGACCTGCAGTATCATCTAGTATAGTAACTCTAGTTTTTACACAGCTTTTCCTTTAAGAAGAGCAGGGCACTGTCACTTTCATTCATTTAAAATTCAAAATAAATTCAATACCAAATATATCAGACATTCATTTTAAAATGTTAAATGATTAAGCTGTGTCATCGATTGCTCTGCATTAACTGTTGTGCATAGGCATCAGTAAAAGACTATTTCAAAACATTTCAGTATGAAGTGATAAATCTCAGTGCTAAATATTAATGAACATTAGCTAGCTTCAAACACTGGTGATTAAAACTGACTGAATAAGATTAAATCTTATCCCAAACAGAATTTCTTATCCCAGTAAGAGGGAACAACAAGACATTTCGTGATGTCCTCTGAGAAATCATTTTGCTATTGATTCACTGTGGAAAACACTCATGTTGCAGAGTGATTAGTTAAGTCAAACCATTTACGCAATGACATCTGACCATTTCAGTTATGTTAGTTTGTTATTGTTTCTTCAGCACTTCTTTTTCCAAATCTTTTATTGTGTTTTCTGTGCATCAGAAGAGATGTCTCCATCTGAGTTGTATTACACAATACTTTAAAATATTTGCTGTCTGGGTTTGCTTTTTTTAGGGGAATGGTCTGTTGATTTTACATTTCTCTCCCTATATTTTCTTTATTTGCAGTATTTTATTTGCTTTTTATACTTCCTCTCAGCTACTGCTATTTCTTACCACTACACAAATTTGTTCACTTTCCACGCACTCAGAATAGCCTACCATGTCATTTAATACACCAACCCAACTAAGCCTACACCCATGCAAATGCACAAAAGATGCTTGTATTGTGTGAGTGCAACTGAGGTTTGAGAGCTGTGTTGCTGTTTTTTCCTTCATTTTGCTTCTCTTCATTTTAAACGCATTCAAAATAAGTGTCGCATTTAAATGTTAAAACATAGGTGTTGGAAATGATAATGGCAAAACTGATACACAACATATTTTTCAGAAGGATTAGCACTTGTATCTTCATGTTTAATTTGTAGCCAATGAATCAATAAATCAGCATTACATTTTTAAGCACATGGAGTTCCACTAATAATAAGATCCACAAATATCTATTTCAGCATACAGCTACCAAGCAAAGTAGTTCAGCATGTTCTAGCAGTCTTATATAGATGTATAGATTTTTAAAGTCAGAAAGGACCATGAGATTAGATAACCTTATCTCTTTTAAAATAGACTGTAGAATCAATGCTGTTATCCCTATTCTGAGCTCAGTAGCTTAGATTTGACTGAAATATGAAGTCCTCTAACAAGAGGAGTTTAACAAACCTCCATATTTACACATTCCATTGCAAAACTTTGTTAGGAATAGGTCAATTATTTATAGCTGTTATCATGCACTCTGTGTGTGAAAAAAGCAGATTTTCATGACAAGAAACTAATACATATCTTTTGTTTTCTGTATATATTTATACGTAGGCAAACTTTTTGGGTTCCGGCTACCTGGATTGAGACTTTTAACATACAGAAAGCAGTCCTTACCACAGGAGGACCCCGATGCAGTGATAGTCGACTCATCTAAGCACAGCGATGACTCAGTGGCTATGAAGCACTTTAAATCACCTACAAAAGAGAGTTGCAGTCCTTCAGAAGTGGATGACACAAAAGCACTGATTCAACCCAGTAAATGTTCGCCTTTGGTTAATATATCAGGACCTCTTGACCATTCATCGCCTAAACAGCAATGGGACAGACTTTACCCTGACATGATACAGACAAGCAACCCACTAACCCATTCCAGATCAAAGGAAAGCATTTGTAGCATACGGAGAGCGTCTTCAGTACATGACATAGAAGGCTTTAACGTCCATCCCAAGAACATTTTTAGGGACCGTCATGCAAGTGAAGGTATGGTAGAAAAATCAGTCAGTATTCTGTGATTCCCTAAGAAAGGGATTATTACAATTTTTCATAGTAATTATCATCACTTTGAAAGCAAAATTAAATATAAACATCTATATATATTCAAAGTCAAACTAAAAATATTAAGGGCCCAAATATGCCAGGCTTTTTTTTACTCTAAATATTACTTTCCGTGTCTAAGCAGATCAATGAAATCATGGGGTTACTCTTAGAGTACCATCTGCCTTCTGTATAGGGATATAGCAAAATTGGGCCCAACATCTGTAAAGCTAATATTAGTATTTGGGGAAAACAAATCAGATGATCAAGCTAAAATTGCATGCACAGTTCTGTCCCCATACTCACATATATTATAATATCTTTGATTGTATGAAATCCTACTTCAGAGATTGTTCAGTTTATTTTTCTTAAATCTGTGATGTGCTCATTGTATATTCACTAACCCACCACTGAGACATACTTTTTCTCTCACACTGGAGAAAACTCTCCTCAGCAACTCCAGTGAAATGCTTGGTGCAAAGCTTAGTGAAATACTTAATATAAAATTCGTGTAAGTGTGATTTTCTCCTTGTGTTAGTATATTCTTGCAACCTAGTTATGCAGAGCCATGGAGTATAGTCCATGTTTCTTCATGTTGGAGATACTTTGACAAACTTGGAAAACAGCTTAACAAATAGAGGTTTGGAAGCCCTGTGAATGGAGAAGCACCTTTGAAACTGGCTTCCCCAGAAAAGTGCCACATATACAATGCTTTTATAGCTACTGATGGTCTAATTACTTGAATTGCATAATTTTTATTCAAGCTAGATGACAAGTAATGTATGTGGAATATTTTAAGAATTCAGAAACATGTCATGAAAGACTGTGTACAGATTCATAAAATAGCAAGAAAAATAGTTTTTATTTTCAGTGATTACTTGTTTTTCTCCTATTCATTGACCCCAACTGTAAAATTCATTTAAGTTCTCCTGCCTTTTGGAAGGTATGCAGCAAGAGGTCTCTGCTTCTGTACATTTCCTAAAAAATAAATCTGAATGCTCATCCACCACCCAGATTAACTCCTACAGTAGCTGAACTGATTGTTCCTTAAACTCTTCCTGTATTAAATATAATTCAGAAATACTTCTTTTCTCATTTTTTATTTCTTTTGGACTCTGATTTTTTCAGCTCAAATTAACCTGAAAACTCAATTAAATTCATTCCAAACCATGCCACTTTGCTATATTTCACGTTCACATTCAAGCCAAATTTCAAGATCAGGATGTGGAGCCAAAAGTCTCTAAAGTTCAGGCACATCTTTTGAAACATTACATATGCTTCATCTTGGTTTTAACTTCCCCAGATACTTAAACCAACCTTTCAAATAAAACACATTTAAAGATATCTATTTTGTCAGTTTCTATTTTCAGAACTTATTCTGATTAAAGCTTTTCCCAGCTGGTTGTTAATTATATTAAGAAAATGTGTAAAAATAAGTTTGATTATTAAGTTTCTTTGGTTATGATGGTACAAAGCTCATGCAGAAATAGCCATATAATTTAACATTGGCTGCATGGAGGAGCAAAAATTTCTAGCTCCATTTCACTAAGTAATATTTTTCTAAGTAATAGTTTACTATTTAAAACTAGTAAGGACAAGAAATTTTATTACAAGAAGTAAATAATACATTTGAATTCCTATGGACTCTTACATGATGTTATCATTTACAGTGTAAATGGATAAAACAATGCCACTCTGATTTCACTTTGTGTAACCTACAAAATAGTAGAGATCTGTCCCTCACTATAGGTCATACATACACATTCTAAAAAAGTGCAGCAGAAGAGACGATGGTTTTCAGAATTGCGTTAGAATTATTAACCATCCTTGATGCCATCTGCTTCAAACCATATTAGAATTTGGCACCTTATGCTGAAAAGATGTTTAAATTTAGCTAGCAAGTAAATTCCTGTATGCCTTAATGAACAGTGAGCCACAAACCCCTATTGTTACTATAAAATTATCTATGTAAGTTAGGCAACCAAGATTCAGCCTAAATCCTCTTCTCTGGACTCGCAGATTCTGAGCAGAAGCTGTAGATACTGTACTGAAGAAGGTAAAGCCCTAATTAAAGGTAACTACAGTAAGTAAAAGTAAACTACAGTCCCAACATGGCCGAGTGGTAATTATATGCTGAAACATATCACATTAAAAATGACAATTCAGGATTTTAAATTCATTTGAGTGTACTCACTTGAATTCCATCCTAAATTTACCTATTTGACAGCAAAAGCAGCAGGGCAGAAACTGTCTTCTAACCTCTGCCTGAACTCCAGCAAAGCCCTTCTCGTCTGAAACACCAGCAATCCAGATTTTGCAGGCTGGTTCGCAGGTACACTTATGGAATTTTACTGTCTTCAGAAAGGGTCCTCCATGATATCTTTGTGATCTTCTTAAAAAAAAGTGTTTTTTTGAGCCTAACTCAGCCTACAAAGTCTGCATTGCTGCTGTGGACACCTGGCACAGATGGGTGAGAGGAGATCAGCCCTGTCCTGACCGACAGTCCAGAGCCTGGCTCGATGTCCCATGCTCCCCAGCCCTCACGAAGCTGAGGGAAGCCAGAGGAGCTGCAGGTGCGACATGATGCCACACACACAGGGCTCAATGTCACCTCCGATTCCCTTCACAGGAGAAGGCCACAGCCTTTCTCCACAGCAGGCCCTCAGCAGGGACAGGGCAGGCAGGGCTACAGCAAGCTCAGCCCTCAGGGGCTGCCTCTTGGTGGGGGGACAACCATGCGTGAGTATCAGCTTGAGGCCCACTGACCTGTGAAAGCTGGTAAGCTGGTCATGGTGGCCAGCAGAATGCAAGGGCTTGGCAGTGTCCTGGGCCTGGCCCCAGCCCTGTGCTCCCGCCAGCCCCCAGGCCCTTGCCCACCCTCACACACCTGCCAAGCTGCTGTGGCCACGCAGGATGAGCTACATGAAGAGAGGGCAGCCTGTGGGTTCTGTACATGCTTGAGTAGGTAGGGGTGGTGTTTACCTATAGACCTGTATGGCTTCTTTAAATAATAATGATAATGTGCATTGGTTTCTCTCTGAAGAGGTGAGAATTCGGGGCTGGGCATGCCTGTGAGGAACAGCTCACAGGTGTACCTCATGAAGATGGGTTTGCCACAGTTACCTCACATAAAGGCACCTGAGCACTGAAGAAGGGTTTAAGACACATCTTTCTCCTCACTGTTTCCCTAGTACTTACTCAGAAAAGGTACTGCTCAGCTTGCTGCTATGTTAAAATGAGTTCTGGGAAGCCTAATTCCTCCTGTGAGACCTGGGCAGGCAGCGGGCCTGTGCAAGGTTGCCCACTCACCCCTCAGCCTGTGTGGCCAGCCTGGGCCACACAGCTGTGGGTGGCTCAGTCGCACTTAATTACATGTGACTAGTTACTGCTCTGTTTGTTAGCTCTTTTTGACTTCCAAACCAGTGCTGGACTTGTGGAAAAACTATTTCAGCATTTTGCTGTTAAGGCAAGTAAGTTAAAGCCAATCCTACTCTGTTTTTTTTTTTGTTTGTTTGTTTGTTTGTTTGTTTTTGTTTTGTTTTGTTTTTTTGCAGTACTAGCTGATCAACTCCACAGTTTTACAGGTTATTTCTCTGTTCCCAAAGTGACTTTATCTTGACTAAAACTTTACATAATATGATCAAGGAGGTGGAAAACTATTTTAATTCTAACCACGCCTATTTTGAAGCAATATTTTCTGCCTTTTCTGATGTAGATTTTAGTTGTCTTTTTTCTCTCTTTTCCTTCGCTTTTGTTATGCTGAAAACCAGACAATGGTCGCAATGTCAAAGGTAAAGTATACATCTAGACTGTACCTTCCAGTGTTTCAACAGCCACACTTTTTGGCATGTCACTTTGCCTGCTGTATGAAATGTTCAAAAGCAACATTCTCATGCTGGCCTCTCTAGGGCCAGGTGCATTACTGAAATTACATATGTTGAACATGTAGTTATTCCCTTAACTATTGTCTCAAAGCACTAACTACCAATCCCTGGAAAAAGTGAAGGCATAGTTAAACACTTATTGAATTTAAGTATCTGTTAATTCAAAAACAAAGGGATGGACATAGAGCAAGTTATTTAACTCAGTGCTGTTGTCTTTAAGCAGGCAAAGCTTCTGTAGGAACAATCAGGAGTTTTACCTGTGGAAGGATGTAAAATCGGACTGGGCCACTACTAAACAATCTATTGTTATAAGGTGTTTACTTTTCAGTTAACTATCTCAAAAATAAAATAATTGGTAATTAGGAGCCTTGTGGAAGTATCTTCACTTATTCCTCTTTTGTCTCCTTAAAACTAGTTTCACGTTCCTGGATGGCAGGGGGTATGGTTTCAAGCTTCCTGTAGTATTAAAATGTGCATGCATGAACTTCATTGCCAATTTCATGTTTAAATAATATTTAGTGCAGTTACAAAATTTGTTTCTATTTCACCAGCACTGAGATACATCTTCTATAAGCATTCTGAATATCATTCTTTAGAAACTTCCTCCATTTCTAGAAAACAATGATTAAAGTGTTCAGTTTAATTGCAATATTTTAGCTATGTCTGAAAAATGATTTGTGATTTCATGCATGATGCAAAAAGTGTGTGTACTTGGTAAAGTCTCTCTAAACTGCATGTGCTGCATGAGCTAGATTCTGTAGAGCAAGACGTGGACTACAAAATCATTGCATTTGCTTCATGTGTATGTTGGCAAAATCTTGAGGCAAAAAAAAATGCAGTCATTGTACTGTAAAACAGTTTTTATAAATATATTTACTGCTAGTGAAAAATGATGGATTGACAGCTCAGGAGAGTGAAATCATTTCTCAGTGCATTGTGTAAGCAGGAACAATGGAATCCTACCATAAAAACAGGGAGCTCAGACTTAACCTTAAAGAATCTCCTTTGTAGGCAGAAGCATGTCATTCACCTTGCTTATTCAGTTCTTGGCTGCTCCACTGAAAGTGTCAATCAGGGTGCCAATTAGTGTCAACTGTGATTTGTTATGGCCCTCTTTTTCTGCTTCCTGCTATGAGAATATAGGAAAAGTCCACTAGCTGTCAAGTAGCAGGTCAATTGCTGCCAGCCTGGGCTGTACTTAAGCTAGTAATGTCTTTTAATTAAATTATCATTATCAATGAGGTACATATATATATATATTTCACCACTTTTTAAAGCAAAAGAAGGGGTTAAAAAAAGGTTTTATTCTCATGCGCAATTAACTTAAATCTGATATCACATGATAGGGCATGAATATTATGTAGGGAAGGAGTAATTCCCTTTGGAATAGAAGCAATGAAAGATTTAAATCCTAGAAAGCAAAACTTCAGTGCAATTTAAGCATCTATAAACTTATCATTAAAAAAAAATCTGTTATCTAGTTGTGGATTTGCCTAAGCTTTCTTAGTTTCCTTTTATCTAAGAGTTCTTTAGGAATCAAGAATCTTGTTCATCTGACAGATGGCTCAACTTGATACCTCACTCATGTTTAAGTTTACTCAATATTCAAAAACTATTAATTGCTACAATTATGTAGAGAAGTAGAGCTGAAAAAATGCAGTCTGGCCATGCCCATCACACACCAGCCAGATTTGCCCCTTCACTAATTTCTGAGGTGACTGTGACCCTTGCTTTATTTTGAAGACCACTTTAGAATAGAAATAAGTAGATGGTGGAAAAGATGGATTCAGGTCCTACCTGGGCTAAAATATTCCATTTCCTTGATAGTGTTGTCAGTACCAGGCTTTCTAGCATTCCTTATGGAGAAAGGCAGTGCTTTTTTCCTTTTTCTAGTGAAGCTGTTCTACAAAGAATACACACATTCATTGGTCTAAGGATGAAAAGAAAGACTGATTTTTGTGGTTTAGTTGTTAGAGCACTCATCCACAAATTTTGTTTATCTTGCATCAAATGATCATTAGACAAAATACAGAAGGAATCTTGAGTGCAGAAACACTGGATTGAATTCTCACAGGGGAGCACCTTAACTGCTGATCTAGGGTGTTGTGCCCTCCCTTGTAATCTTGAATACCTTTCTGCACAGTGGCACTATTTGAAATGGTGTAGCAGAGAGTTTTTTCTCTGGCCCAGGTTAACCTATAATTAGTGTGAATTTAGGAGGTAGAAAGCATGTGTATGAATTCTTTTAAGCTAAGAAAGCAAATAAAAAGTTTGCTTCCTCAGCAAGCATTCAAAGCCAAGTGCAAGAGAAGGTACTGTAGGTGTCCTCACCTACAGAATTTAACAGACAAAAAAAAAAAAAGCCTTCTTAGTCATTGAAAAGATAAAAACATAGGTACTGACTTTGACAAAACAGCTTTGGGCTCTGAGTCCCAAGTAAAATCTCTGGAGGTCAAGGTACAGAATTCAGTGTTGCCTGAATTTCCCCACAGCTAGTTCCAGGAAGCTGGTTGCTTTGGATTGTACTCATTCACACATTACAAATACAATCCAGCTGTTCCTCTGTTGACTCAAACTTACCCCATAGCCTAATTCTTTCCCACTGGCTGTTTATGAATCGTAGCACCAGTTCTAGTTTCCCTCCTAGGAATTTAAAAACAAAAAAAGTAGAAGAAAAAACATTACATTCTTGCCCATTATAGAATTAGGATACAGTAAAGTTCTCATGCATATCTGAGAAAAACCCTTCAATCCCACATTTTAGACAGTGTTACCGACAGCAAGACCAGGACTTTTTCATAAATCCATAACTGGATCTAAATGTCATTGTCTAAACATCTGTACAGTTCCATTTTCCAGTATTATTCTCAAAAACAAACTTTCCTTACTATATTTTTGGTTTCTGGACCAACTCTACGATGATAGTACAAAATAAGTATACTGTTCAGTTATATTGCTTGCTTGTTGTACAAATAACTCTGTCCAATATTGAAAAGAATAATTATAATGGATACGTACCTCATGAAGTATGTGCACACCATATTTTTTGTTTCTCATGACTCATTAAAGTAATGCAAGATGTTTAAGTGTATATTAAATACTCCATTAATATTCTACATATGGGTGTCCCTATTTTCAGTATTTTTTGTTCATGACAATTAAACCAATACATTTTGTGAGTTTGTGATACTTCAAAATTAAAGTCTTTAAGGACAGTGTTAGACATAGGTTAATATTTACATTGATTAAATATGGAGTTGATGGATCAACAAGGGTAGAACAGAGGTCTACTCAGTTTTATAGTTTACCAAAAGGCATTTTTGAGCTAACTATCCTGTAAGCATGAGCGACAGTACAGGTGTGATAACAAAGCCTTTGCTCAAACCAGACACATATATATTTGTATGTCCTATTTGAGCTTTTATAAACAAAATGAGAATATAATATACTCAGAATTATCAGGGAGAATACCTGGTAACATGAAAAAAAACTAAGCATGGACCTACTATGTACTTTGCAATCCACTGACTTTATAAAGAATATTGGAGGCTTCAAGTAAAGGAAATTTCATGTTTACATCCAATAATGAATTTGATTCTCACTAGTGGTAGAATTATTTTTAAAATGTAGATAATTTTTACTATTAAGAAGTAGCATAGTGAAAAATAGTTTTTAAGTACACTTCTAACATCCCACTTAAACATCAATTATATCTTCTCTGCCTTTGTCAAATACTAAATATATGTTCTGATTTTTCAGGGCCTTTTAATCATATCAAGTCAAGTTTGTTGGGATCCACATCGGACTCAAATCTCAACAAATACAGTACAATCAACAAAATTCCTCAACTCACCCTGAATTTTTCAGATATCAAAAATGAAAAAAAATCTTCATCTCCTCCTTCTTCGGAGAAAGCAATTATTGCACCTAAAGTGAAAGATCGAACGCACAATGTAACAGAGAAGGTTACCCAGGTAAGGTTATACCCATTGAGTTCCTTTTCAGTTTCATGAAGCTGGTTATCAATTTATTCATTAGAGTGTTACCCTCTTCACAGATGGTTTGGATTTCTTTGAAGGGTTTGAGCTGTTGTTTACCTTCAATTCAGTTGCACGAGGTAGTTTACAATATTAGATGATACTGCTTAACTTCTGCTAAGATATGTATTACATTTCAAATAGGTAAACAATTCAAACTTTTCAGCTATCTAATTTTCAATAGGAAAAAGCTGTATTATGCACCAGGTATCCCAAAGAAGTCTATTAATTTCAGCGATTCTTGCCAGTCAAAAATTTCATTTCTCTTTCTTAGCTTTGTGAATTGCTGATTAGTGCAAGGCACAATGTGATAACAAAAATGGTAGGTGATTGTGCCACTAGTATAGGTATCATAGTTAAGTCTTGTAATTTCTGTTCCAGGTCTTTGTCTTTCCATAATGCTTTTTTCCTGTGGGTAGCTTTTCCATATGTGTACATCAAAAAGGCTGTCAAAATGAAAAGCAGATTCCTTTGGACTGGTTGTATGATAGCTTCTATCATCCTTGGGAATGAAGCACACAACCAAAACTGAAAACAATTCAAGATAAATTTGTTTTGATGGACATCTATTTTAGAGTGGTTAGGCTTGTACAGGAAATCTGATTGGTGTAATATGATCTATCCATGTTCGGCAGGTAAGTTTAAAGTCAAGCAAACTGAAACATGAACATTATCAGCTGAATTGTGACATTTCTACCTCTGCTTCTTGTGCAGAGGGGTAAAATGCATTATCCCAATATAGGTCTGGAAAGATTTTACCTATTTAAGTCAATGTTTCTTGAGCAGAGATTTCTCATCCCAGTGTGCTAGTTCACCCATGCAGAGAAGGGGATAGCATATGATCCTGACAGGGAACATGGGAGGAACAAATAGTTTTTTCTATGCTCTTTTGTCCTTGCCAGTCTGTGAGGATAAAGGCCTGTATATACACAATTTCATTTGTGTGCAAACAGTATACTTACTGTTTACACATACATGTGTACTATACATTTTACAAATACGGATATTTTGGAAACTGTAATGTGAAACCACACTATCAAAAGATGTTCTTGTGAAAGTATAACATTCACATAAATCCATTGTGTTATGAATGGCTATTCTGGAGTTATAAATCAACAACCTACAGAAACAGACAAAGATCTTCACAATAAAGCAGTATACTATTCAATGTTTTCTGAATTTTTCTTTGTTATTTTTCACTTAGGTGCCTGATATATAGAGGACAATATAGACATGCTGCCATTCATTTCTAGCTAGTGGTTTGCAGGAGTTTTTATTCTTTAAGCAAACAAAAGAATCCAATGGATATTTCAGTGTTTTTTTTTCCTTGTTTACTAATGAAATTAAAATATCACAATGATATTTAGTGTCTATCATGTACACACATCGTGTATATATTATTGACTGGATTGATAGATGCAGCTTTTCTTCAGATGGTACCAGAAGGGTTCCTTGGACAACCTAATATAAAAATCAAGGCAAATTCCACATTATATGAATAGCACAGTTGCTGATGTCCTCTGATATGCCTAGTGGGTAGAGAGCTCTGGGGATATAAATGAAAGGTTCAAATTAGTTTTAAGTGTGAGCTAAGCTCCATGTTTCATCACCTTCATGAGTTTCACCAAGCCTGTGGCAATTCTGAACCACATAAAGGTCTGATTCGAAGTGGATGGAAATTTTAAGGTAGAAATAATGTAACCTGTTATTTAGAAATAGTACCTAGACAAAAGATTTAAAGGTTACATCTTTTATGGAATGCCTAAATTTCAACTAAATCTTCAGAGGCTCGATCCTAAGCAAATTATTGAAGACCATAGAGAGACTTCCTGCTCATGATTCACCGCGTGGTTAAAAATACTATCTCCCAAAATTTCTTGTCACTACATCTCTGAAAGATGATTTTGTGTGATACATTTTAAAGAACACTTCCACAAATCACTTTTCCAGGAGAATGAGGTAAGTAGTAATCTCCAGCACAACAGATAGCAAATGGCTAGAGGAGGAAATAAAATGATGAAAATGAGCATATCTCTTCAGCCTAGGAGAAATGCCATGCCTTCTGAAGGCAATAGAAGTTTTCAGCTAAATTCAGAATCAGTATTAGATTTGTAATGTAATGACATGCATAGATTAGCAAGGACAGGCTACCAGTATGCAACATGCTGAAAAAAAATTAAGATACAATAGTCTTTATCCCGAAGAACTTCTGTAGTCTCAGTAAGCAGAGGGTCATCCCTAAAGCGTCCATCCACTGACAGACTGAAGAAGGTTAGAAGTACTTTGTATTATAATGCAGGTGGAGATTCCATAAGGAAAATCTTGCTAGAAATAGCTTTTGTCTTGCTACTGACCTGCCCTCCCTAGACCAGACTGCAGCTTCTTGACATTGCTACTATGCCAGATAGTTTCCGTGCTTCTACTCCCTTTGACAGATGCAAAAATGAATGTATTGTACACCCTGCTAGAGAAGTAAAGATAAAAGTTCTATCAGTTCTGTCTTGAGATCAGTTAGTGCCTAAAAAGTAATTGGATTTTTATCTTTCATATATTTTGTCTGTGATAGCCAACTTGAATCTGCAACCATTGTACTTTCTTCCCTGGTCAGTTGTGAAAGATTTAATCTCTTCTGGATCCATTTTGATATTTTTTCAATTATTCATTGCAGTTATACATAGAAATCTTTTCACAGATAATATGGCAAAAAGTCAAATTACATTAAAAAGACTAATTTTTATAAGTTATGTAAGCATGAGTCACTTGATTTTTTTTTATTGTTTTATTTTTTCAAAATTCTGACTGGCTAATTAGTGCCAGAGTGCCAAGTTTTTACCTACTAATGACACTATTATGGGAAAAAAAAAAATAAAAAATCTGTTTATTCTCCAAACAACTTCATATTATGAAAGGTCTGGTAGAAGTGAACATTGATAACTATATTTAAAATTAAATTTGAATGGCTCCATAAAATCTTTACACCACAAAATACTTTCAGTTTAATTTGACGTTGCTTTATGTCCTTTTCCAGAACTATATCAACCAATATGCAGAGTAGCAATTTGTGTAGCAAACTTTGATAATATGTCAGTCGTCATAATTGTAAAGAATTCTCCACAGCTGTTCCATTCTCTCTTACTATATTAAATTATCAATGTTTTTAGATGTTGCTGTGGCCTAAACTGTAGGATTAGGTACAGGAAGAAATTTCTAGGAGGTATAGAGAAATGTAGGTCCACTGAAGTCAGTAGTACTATATCTATATGCATCAGTCAAAAATCTAGTTAGTAGTTACTTTTTGAATTAGAATAAAATACACATTTAGAAGATAAAAGTTTTAGTGCTGTTTGTGTTTCTAATCTCCAGTTATTTCAATATGTTTTATTAGAGTCAGCACGTTGAAGGTTCCACTGCATGTCTGCCTGTATCTTTAAAATCTAAATCTCTCACTAAAACGTGGTATAGACCCATTGATCCATTTTGTATCTGCAGAAGAGTGGAAAAGTGGTTTTGGAAGGTTTCAACACAGTGTTGAGAATAAAATATGGCAGAAACATCAGATGAGATAATTAGGATATGCTCATGCTGGCACAGTCCTCTGGTACGTAAATATGTGAAACAGCATCAAAAATGAACAGAGGGCAGGCAATATGACCTATTTAATCTACAGGGCAATATCAGTAAAAAGTGAGTATAAAATGGCCATTGTAAGTTAAAAGGTCAACTTTAATCAGAGTAGTGACATTCTGAAATAGTCTTCCAATAGAAGAAGTTAGACCAGGAATTCCAAATGTCGTTAGACAGAGCCTGAGAAATGTATTAAAGGGATGGATAACATGATGTGCTTCCAGTCACATATGGCACCCTTCAAACGTCTGTCCATCCCTCTCTTTGTACTCCTCACTGTGTCTCTCTCTCCTTCTCCTTACCTCAGCTTTGCTGAGAAACTTATTCCTGTGGCTATAACCTGACATTTCCACTACTGTGGCTTATTCAAGAATGAGTTTCTCTTTCCAGAGATAACAGCTGTATGACATGATTTCTATCATATTCACAAGCTGAAGAAGGAATTTAGATAGTGAAGATAGTGAAAAAGGAGGGATTGTCACATAGCTACCTTCACGTCGTAGAGGAAGAATAATGAATAAAAGAAATAGTAGAGCAGTCATGGCCATTCTATATAGAGGGATGGAAGCGTTTTCAGAAAGCATTTAAAAAGGAGACATGCATTAGCAAAGAAGATTTTTAGTGGAATTAGGAGCAGACAATAAAATTTTAGAAAAGAATTTCAGAAGGAACAGAAGTTGTGGAACAGTGGCTGATACTAGAGTGAAAAATACAAACTTTGAAATGCAGGTGGAGAGAATGAGATTTCAAATTTGCAGAATTTCAAAATAAATAAATAAAATTCTCAACATCATACCTGATAATATGATAAATCTAATCACAAAGAGCTAGGTTATAAATTCTACTGTCAGGACCCTTTGAATATTGTCTTACTAAAAAGGAGTATTCAGGACATTATGTAGAGATTAAAATTGCAGTTACTATATAGCTTGCAGTGAAGTATGTGACAAAAGTGTCACTGCAAGCTATATAGTAACTGCAATTTTAATCTCTACATAATGTCCTGAATACTCCTTTCGTTTTAGCTGACCAGAACTCCTTGTGTAATGCAGAGTAGCTTAACTTCTACTGGATGCCTGTTTCTGCATAATACTGACTTTTACTGAGATGAATAGCCCAGCAGTAGCTGCCAGATAGCCCTTACTGAATAATTGGCATTGTTATATCCCAAAGTAGATATCTGTCACTAAAATTAAAGTTACGTTTCCATTCCACTTTACTAAAAACTTTTTTTTTAACGTTTCACAGTATAATTTCCACAGGTGCTAAGCTAAACTGTCTTCTAGAAGAGCCTCGATTTACTTATTTTCATGATTCATTTTTTGATCGTCTGTTCAGGGGTACAGTCCAATTTCTGCACTTTTTAGCACTGCCAGGTTCAGATGGGGTCCTGACACTGATTGCTAGAAAGAGACAAGTCTTCCCAGAGGCACAAAAAGTAGACTTTTCTTAAGGAAAGAAGTGGGGCAAAAAATTGACATCTGTCCCTTAACATTTTTGTTGAGTTTGTAAAGGGGACTTCTGACCTTAAAATTACAGCACATAGAGGCACAACAGTAAGCAATTTTATCTTTTTTTAAAACTTTTTTATTTTAAGTCCTCTTACACATCTAGTTTATGCTGATGTATGGCCCCAAAGCTGAGAACTCTGTTGTGAATGGACTCAGAGAAGCATGAAGATTACAGCAGTCTGTATCTATGCTTCATATCAAAGAGAAGAGAGAATTCCTGAATACACATAGACTAACACTGGCAACAAACAGTGACTGATCCAGTTCATAAACATATAAATTACTCATCCCTTTATTGTGTTCTTTAAGTGAGACTGTTTTGTGGCCTCTCATCATGAAAGCTCAGAGATTATTGATCCCCTGAAATTCAGCAGTCTGTTCAAATACAGCACGTGGTTGACAGACTCAACATGTATCCGTTGTTTATGATTTGTCATAATAACTGACTTATAGGAAAGTAGAACTGTGATCTTCAAACTTCTTGCAGATAATATTTTTCAAAACCATCCACCCACCTGAAATACATATACCCTGATTGTTTACATGGCTGATCAAATAGTAAGTGTGTACCTTAGCTGGATACACTGTTGATTGTGTGCTGATCTGCAGACTTGCTGAACACTCACAGCTCTTCTGAAAGTGGAGCTCTCAGTGTCTGGTGGGTCACACATGAAGTGATCGTCCTTGTAGTTTAACTCCATGTTTTTGTAATCTGGCCAGACTCTGTTCTGTCAGTCCCAAAAGGTTAAGAAATACGTTACAATATCCCCCAAGGCCAGCCTCAGCTGTTGATATAAAAAGAACTGTTATACGATCATGACTTCAAACCGACCTTCAGGTTTTCAGGCTAAAAGAAAGCATCTACGAGAAAGATGGGCAACATAAGACCTAAAAATAAACCAAATTATTGAGCTATATATTTTTGGTAGCTTGATTCATCTGACACCCTGGACTGTTTACAACATCATGCAATAACTTGCACACAAACAACATTTCAAAGCTGTTCATTTTGGAACACAAGCTGACATAAAGCAGAAATTTCTGAATTAAGGGGAAACATGCTTTTGTTGTGTCTTCCAATTACAGAGAAAGGCATACATATAGTGATGAAATCGAGGGTTAAGCAGAGCCAACATTCCCTAGCTACTGTATGGAAAGTGTAAATTATTTGATTCTGCTGAAATGAGAATCTTTTTTATTCAATTATTTGCTATTCTTGTTGTCAATGATCAATTGATATAGCTTACACAGGAATTATTCCCTTTGTTTGCAATCATACTTAGCAACTTCATACAATAAAATTTTATTGTCATGATATAATTGGGCTTCATAATTGCTATAGATGTTGTTACAGAAATAGTATACATGTGTGTGATTTTGTTATCATTTAGAAGGTGTGGCACATCTGTGTGTGAAAAGATGAAAAGCAGAGAACATCATTGTGATGGCAAAACCAAGGAAAATACCCCAGTCTCAATCTCATTTATACCTGTGCAAAGATGTCATCAAACTTGGAGAATAGACTCTTTTACACTGGAGCAAGCAGTTATACAAAGTGCATGGAAACAAAAAATAAAGCCCCTTGTTTTGATCAGTTTCAGAAAAACGTAGCATTTTCATTGGAACTACTTGCTATTGCATAAAGTAATAAAATGCCCAATGTAATTACAGATTTGCAGCAATTCTGAATGAATATATTCCTTGAAGGTGATTGTTTCCAATAGAGCCTCATGTCTTTGTGATAGCTGAGTAGGCTAAAGCATCTCAACTGCTGCAGTGTTTTGAGGAGATTTCACAACATATGGTGGAAATGGAGCAGTTGGAAAGCCCAGCTGCTTTGAAGCATATAACCTGGAATCATCCTTAATTAGTCCATGTCCTTCCCCCAAGTTCTACTCTTCGGAGAAAGGGGTTGCCTAACTTTGCTGAGTTGGGAAAAAGAATCCACTATCTTCTATGAATTAACAATTTCAAGTAATCAGTATTTTGTAGGAGCAATTTATTATTATTGCCTTCAACCAAATACTCAGAGATCTGTTCTGTGATGCTACCATGGAATGGATCATATGATATATTTTTTAATACTGAACACTTTTCCAAAGCAGCATTCTTCTTTTGATGGTAGTATATGGGGGAAAATAGGCTTTCAGACTGCATTGTAGTTTGTTCTGAAAGGTTGAGGGTGTAAGAACTAATGCCCTACAAAGCAAATAAAACTGATCAAAACCAAGTTGTAGGCAGCACTTTGGCAAACCTCAGTTCTCTAAACTAGAGCTCGAAACCCCAAAACTCCCGTTTCATGGTGGATTGACCTTGGAAGTTTCTAAACTTGGTACGTTACTCATTGAAAACCAACCATTTTGGCACACACCGGAAATGTTCCACTGTGAACTGTAAGAAGTCAAGTCCCTGCTTAACCCCTGTCAAGCCCCAATGAAATCCAGAGAATTGTCAGAGTCCCCTGATCCACTTGGCGTGCAGCGCCTGAAATAATACCTTTCATGTATGCAGTTAGAGCTGCCTTAAAACATCCATGAAAGGAGTCACAGTCTTTTACATAGCCTTAGAACCATACAAAAATGTAGTGTGGAAGAGACCTCTAGAGGCCATCTAACCCAACCTCCTACTCAAAACAGCAGTAACTTCAGTTAGATCAGAGTCAGGTAGTTACCATGTTAACTCAGGAAATGGTTTCTATGTTTAGGTCAGCATAAGCATATATTTTCCCAGAGAAAATCACCCAGCAATAGACAGCAATAGTAACTGATGTGCAGAAAGGGGGAGGGAAGAAGGCAGAAAACTGTGGAACTCAGACTCAGGACTCCCTCCCTCCCTGAGTGCCCTAACCCTTAAACAGTCTGGGTTCTGAACTCTCTTCTGATGCTGGACTCCTCAGAGGTAAGCACTATAGTACCAATGTGGGATCTAGCCACAAAATGCCATAACTTGGGCAGACAACATTTAGCAATTGCCTGAAATTATATATTCACCCCTATTAGGAATCATTTTCATCAGACAATAAATGCAGGTACGTTCAGCTAACAATTTAATACAATTTCTTGCAAGTAACAGATTTCCGTTTTAGTGTAATACTAGCTTGTACACAAACTGAAAAACTGGTAGGTAATTTGAAAGATAACATTCTCAAGGAAATAGTTAAGTTCCTACACATTGTCGATGAAAGAAATTGATGAATAAGCTAAAAGTGAGAGCAGAATAGTCCAGCAATTTGCAGATAGTAAGGTGATGATATAACTGGTGATAATTATAAGGCAGTTTTCTTTTAATACTGATAAGAAACCAGGTGGTTTAAGCATATAAAGGAAAAGCAGTAGCAAGGCTATTTTTCTTTTGGCTTGAGCAGGGGGGTAGGAGAAAAGCATGTGGATTGGTTGGTGTTGATGTGTTGAAAGCTGAGGAAAATGCTTTCTGTTCAGGGTTTGTTAGGGTTTGGGACTTTTTTATTGGATTAGAAATAGTAAGAAAAAACAAAGACCATTAAGCCCAGTCAGCACAACGTGTAGTTTGATGAATTCTGAATGCCCTCAAAATTAAGAAGCCAAATTAGAAGGTCATGCTTCTGATCTATTTTCTACCATGTGTTAGAACTTGGATAATGCTTTCAGCTTGTAACTTATAACAGAACCGATAGAGAAGTGGGTACAGAGAACAGTTCAGAGATAATGCTTTCCAGT
>VXAA01006941.1:376896-387256 GCA_013399115.1 Anseranas semipalmata | reverse complement strand
AAAAAAAAAAAAAAGAGGAACACTCCTTAAATTAGCAATAAGATCACAGTGAGGGAAAAATCAGCAACCAGGTGTATGAATCAAAAAACGAAGGGTCATTGAATCCCAAATATTACATTTATGAAATAGTGCGCTAATCAGTGTGGTAACATGTAGTTGCAAAGTATTTATTGAGTTTTATGATGGCATAGGTGATGCTAAGCGTAGAATAAGTGAGGATTTTACAACATAAATCTCTGGAAAATACTTGGCTTGTTCAGGCCATCTACATTTCTGTATGTAGAAATATACCATAAAATACAAATCTGCCTGAAATAAAGTACATAAATTTTATGAATATCTAGTTGATATTCATAGTAAATATAGATATAAAAACAGTTTCTTCTTCTCAATATCAGGGTAGTCTTGCATTAGATTTATCTTAGATAAGTCTGTTTTTCTTTGACAGCTGAATAAATCCTTTGTTGTAGCACATGATGGAATTCTCTTTAAGGTACTTTAAGTTTATTTTCAAGCATAAGTTTTTTATTCAAAGATTTGTTATACTAAGGCAGAATCTTTTTAAATATGAAAATTACAGTAACTACTTTTCATTTGATATCTTGGAAACTGGCATGAGCAGGTATGTTCAGAATACTACTACTAATGAATGAGAAACATTTATTAAATGGGAAGAAAAGATGTTCATTTCACAGTTTTCCATTTTTTTCTAATCTAAGTATCCATCTTTTCTGAATATGTTCCACTTTCTAAGTGAATTCTATTAATTATGAAGAAATCTACTCTCTTTTGAAACAAAAGAGCTACAGCATGGCATGGTCTCACATTTGTACCACTCTGTTCTGTTCAGAGAAGTTTAGTTTTACTGGGTTTGTAGGTGGGATAACAATGGAAGATTATAACTGAAGGAAAGAAACACCTTTTGCTGCAGCTTAGTCTCTAATGATGTTAGTTGCCAGGTTTGGAAGTGAGCAAGAAATCAGTGCCTGGGGCTCGTGGTCATCCTGTAGAACACGTTAGAGGCCAGTTAATTTATTTTGACAAATTTTTTTAGGATAACATGCTGACTGCAGCTTGCTACCAGGTTTTCAAACAAAGCTTGAAAAATAAGTTTGGTATAGGACAATTATTTCCAGATATATTATGCTATTTTCTCTCTTTTTTTACACCGACAATACCAAGTAAGCTAAGGAAACTGAAATAGTGAATGGCCCATTCTGCAATTTAAACAGTGTGATAAATTTGTCAATATATCTAGAAAACAAAAAATATTGGGAACAGTAGAGTTTCCAGACAGGCGTTTTTTCTCCCAGTTTAAGCTTTTGATTCCTACAACCATACATGTGATCACCTACAGTACCAAAGAGATTCCCCTATGTCCTTGGTTACATCCATAAATAAAAAGTCCTACACTCTCCCGAACATGAGCTTCATTTGATATTACAGAGGTGAGGTAGAACTTCTGGAGGTTTTTTTTGGCTCCCTGGTGCCACGTTAATGCAACATTTTTGTTAGAGTAGCAGAGTAGCTAATGAAGAAGCATAATAAGACTCCTACCATGTTTACCCAGAAACAAAATATGCTTTTATATTGGAAAAGCAGAAAAATGTCTTATCTGAGATCCAGCTACGGACTGAGGAAAGGCAAGTGCCTCTTGTCAGCTCTCCATGGCCTTTTTCCTATCACAACTCTGTCGTTTTCTCTGCAGAACCAGTATGAATTGAATGGATTGCTCTAGAAAAAAAAGGATCATGTTTTTATAGGTTGGCTTTGATAGTGAAATGTGATTTGTATAATCACATTGTATGTAGTCTGTTCCATCTCCCCCTGCCAAATGCCTTTTTGGTTGGAATGTTATTGATTAAATTTGGTAGAAGGTTAGGTAACACACTAAACATTCCTATGAGTGTCATGAAAATAGCAACCTGAGCAGAATGCTAAGACTAAATGTCTCCTTAAAATGAGCCAGGCTGGCGTATGCTCATTAGGCATAAACACTGGAGAATCATGAGGGAGACAGATTTTTCTGGATGAAGCTTTTTCCCAGCTACCAGACCAGTTTCAATTGACATTCACACCTTTTGAAACACTGTGGGATCTAACACAAAATGCAAATTTTCTAGAAACTAAAGTTTGCTTATTTTGTTGATCATGGAACAATACCACAAAACTGAAGATTAAACTTAAATATACATGTAAGCATCTTTTCTCCCTTTGTCCTTTACTTCTGACAGTTATGTCAATACAGTAATAATAGAACCAAAGTATGGCTTTTAGTTGCTTCATCTTTAACTGCATCAAAATGTTTGGCAGCTGGGAAAACTGTCTAAAGGTACATTTTTCAGAAATATTTTAAGGAAGACGAGATAACATCTAAAAGCACAAAATCTCCTTTGTTTCATTGTCATGCCATGAGATAATGATAGAAAATATCTTTTAGGTGACTAAAAATCACAGCAATAATTTAAGCCCGTATCACAAATGTGACCCTTGATGTTTTGTTGTTCTGACATACAAATGCTTGTTAACAGCTTAGTGGTTATGTTGCCAGAAGAGCAATGAACAGATCACAAACTGTTCAGCATTTTAAAGGGTAGTGTTTTCTGTCTTCTGGAATAACACCTCTTAGGGAATTCATGAAGAAGAGCCTTACACAACTTTAAATGCATATTCTGGCATTAACATTTGCTAAAAATCAGGTGCTAATATCTTTGTCTTTGATAATCTGCAAATCACTAAGTTAAGATTTAAAGTTCAGTAAAGCACACTCAATAAATCTATATGCTTCCAAGTGTTGCTCTGATGATGCATTACCCACTAACCTGAAAGTAATTGCATCCTGAGTGGTAGGAGAAGACTCCTGAGGTTTAAGATCTATAAGCCATTTCTTAATTTTTTTCATAGGAAATAATGGATGGAAAATGAACTATAAAAATACTCCCTCTCTTTTAATATCTATCTTTATGAGAAAATAAATGATAGGTTAGAGGTAGTGAGTTTTCTAAATTATTACATATATTCAAGTTTGGTGAAGCAATTTAGTTTGACAGTAACATCTACAGGTATATTAATTCCATCAAACCTGCATAATTTTCAAAACAAACATGAAAAAAATCCAGTTCTACTGTTTTAATGTCATGGTACACATAACTTTCCTTGATGATTTGGTGATTCTGTGTTTCTGCATATTTAAATATTTTTAGCTGAATAGATTTATCTATTCAGATAGAAAATAGATTTATTCTACTATTTATAATTAGTCTCATGAAAATGTGGCACTTTATGGGCTCAGTCCTATAAGGCACTCAGCGCTCCCAAGAAGTCCCAGTTCTCTCAGATCCCAGTAGGATTTGAAAGTTCTCATCATCACTGAGGATAAATGCTACCCTGTCAAATGGAGACTAATTGGAGCACATTTTTTGAGGAATGTTTGTAAATCTTTAATACCCAGAACAGTTCTGTAATTCTCTTCACATGGATGGACAACTTGCTTGATAATAATATGGCCTCCCTCTGCTTTGCATTGCAGTATTGCAGTATTGGTCAAGTTCTCTGACCTGCTATTACATTTCTGGGGATTTCAGTGTTCATGGATATCAGTACACGTATATAATGGAAGCACTAGTGAGAGCCCAGTAATTGCTCAGTACAGGTGCTGTAATTTCAAGGCATCAGCCCAACCACTGTATACGATGAGTCATGTCAGTAGTGGATACATATACTATGTGGGTGTGGGTACGGGATCAGATCATAAATTTGTTCTTTTTTTCATCATATATTTTAGATGACATGACGTAAAATATTATTATTACTGAGAAATCTAAACACCACACTCATGAGGATAATGAAATGTGTTTTAATGACAGCCTTAAATAGAAAATATGGAGAGCAGAGGAGAAAGATATACAGAGAGATCATTTTTTAATTTTAAAAACAGTAAAATACAAATTTCTTATACACAGAAACATTATGTAAAAGCTTTTCTGCTGTTCAAGTGCATTCTTACGTATCTACCCTCTTTTACAATTATGCGCTCTAATCCATATGTTTGTATCATTTTTTAAAAGCATCTTCTATAGACCTTCCATATTCAGCTCAAATGCAATTTGCTATCAGAGTGCCATTGACATTGAAGCTATAGATTTAAAATTTAAAACTTCAGCCAGCAGAGACAACAAAGAGCCGTGTAAAACCCTGTTGGTAGCATATTACTTGCTCAGCATTGTTTCCCAAAAGCCTTCCCAGCAAGGGTTGGAAAATGGCACTTCTGTCGTCTCCTGGAGGAAGCCAGCTACTTGAAACAGGTATTTTGAAGTAGGCTTGAGATGACAGTCTTTCCATTTGAAAAGGCTTGCAGCTTCAGCTGCATACATTGTAAACATTACAGTGCAGGAAAATTAAGAGGAATCATAGCACCAGAAAGCAGATGCAGGCAGCAAATTCCTGTGCGGGCAGCAAACTATTGTGAATCCATATCAAAAACCTCAAAGATGGAACTGTAGCTAAACTACCTAAGGCAGACAGAGAACAATTTAATCAGAGTAATTTGAACAGTGAAAGCAACAGTGTTACACTTACAGGTGCTCAAGACCTGTCTAAATCAATGTCTCTATTCTCTATTGATTTTCCAATATCAAATTAGTGCTTTTTATGGCAATTAGAATTAGAATTCAGTCAGAATTTTTCTTTAACACCAAACAGCCTTAACTTTTAACTTCACTGAAATTGCTTGGACATTTCTTATAAAAATTGCTTAACACCAGATCAGATAGATTCCACATACCAATCAAAACTTACCCATTTTTTTCTTACTTCATATTATCTCATTGCCTCCCTAATTGGAGCTCCACCAGAATATTAATTTACTGCATATCCAGTGTTTCTGTATTTCAGTTAGATTAAGAATGCCACACAGTCTGTCTTTCACTAACTCAAAAAGGCTTTATTTAGTGGCATTTATAAACTATTTGACTTCTGGAACAAAAATGATTCAAATATGCTCAGATAAGCTTTGAGTTTTTCAGGTTCAGGCAGTAATAACAAAAATGTGGTTTCAATGCCTACCTAAAATTATACTTGCTGAATATGTGGGCATAGTCTACAAAGAAAAAAAATTCTATTGTGCTATTTCTGATCCTGCAAACAAAGAAATATTGAGTCCATTGTTTAAATTAGAAAGGTTTATTTCCTCTTGTACCTGAAGTCCCAAATGGGAAGCATATAGGACAGGCAAGGACAAGTCATATTTTCACACAGCAGCAGATTTTCCTTAACAAAAGCTTAATTTTGAAAATATGGAGGCCATTAAAACACTATGTGATAATTAATATCTCACAGGTATACTTTAAACTGTCTGATAGAGAAAGGTAAATATCAGCACTATATCCAAAGTATCACACTATAAGATTTTAAAGCATTTAAAAGAGAAAAGTTCCTTTAAAACAGGAAGACAATTAACATTCCCCATGAGCATTATTTCTTGATTAAGAAGATGTTCTTTAATAGCTATCCTTTGAAAAACATAAAAATGTCTTTCAATGCAGATGTGTGAAAGCCGAATATAATGCAGCATTATATTCTAACACTCTAAATCAAAAGCACCCCAACTTTCTGTAAGTACTGGCATAATCTTATCAATTGTTCATGTCAGCATCAAGGCAGACAGTCATTAAGACAACTGAAATATGAAAGACCATAACGGTCTTGTGGAGAATTAGATAATGCCTGCCACCAGCGAGCAAACATTGGTTTAATTTCCATTTGCTCAGTAATGCTTGCGTAATACTTATTTTTAGGTCTTTTTAGATTCAGAGCTTTTTGGATTCAGACCTCTTTAGGAGGTCCAATCTGTAGGGGTCTCATGATAATATTATGAATAGGAAAGAAAGGGGAAAAGATGTCCTTGCTAGTTGTAGCTTAGTAGCTTCAGTAGAACTAATACACAGGAGAATGAGAGCCAGAAGAGGTTACATTAAGAGAAGAAAGTTCCACAAATCTAATAAAATATCCAATGCAAAATCATACCCTCTTTTAAAGCTGAAGTAATACTGCTTCTTTTTTGAACTGTACTATCATTCAGATTTGAGGTCTATGGTCATGATAAAAGAGGTTAATTACTACAGGAATATGGCTTCTTCATGATTTTTTCTTTTTTCTTTTGTTTTCCCAGTTTTCTGGAAATGAGTTCATGTAAACTTAGTTCATCTGAACCTGAGTTCAAAGCAACCTGTTAAAAGGAAGAGATTGTGCTCGAGATCTGAGGGTTTGAGGATAGTAGTGGCAGTATTCATTCTGCATCATGAGCTGCATCACAGAATAAACAGGAATAGTAACTTCACTTTATTTGAATTTAGGAGATGCTACTTGATTTCCTAGACACCAACAGTAAACTTGTATATAGTTGAAAACTGCTGAAAACATTATTTAATCCGAATAGCTTTTCTTTTTTTTTTTCTTTTTTTTTTCTTTTTTTTTCTGTGAAATTACTTAGAGGCTATTGGGATTAACCTAGCCTAATAACCTATGGGAGCCTTCTATAAGAAGGGTGTGAATGTTCTTATGTCACCTCTTGCTTATGTTCTTTAAGAAAACAGAACATGCTTTACATTTCATTAGTGTAGTTACCTTCTCTTGCTGCACTCAGATAACGAGTATGGATTTTTTTGGCTTTCTGTTTCAACCTTGAAATGTTGTATTTGGATTAAAAGATCTGAAAAGTCAAAAGTTCTTCTGAATTCCTTCCCTTATTTTTGACCAGCTAAAATAGTGTCTATAATAGAATTATTTTGGTTCTATTATCCTGTTTACAGGATATTACCTGTTTACATTTCTGTGTAAAATTTACATCTTGGCTGTTGACTACACTTTATATAATGGGAAATTTTAAAGTGTCTTCAATCTCTTTATGTAGTAGTTATATTCAAGTCTCTCAGCATACAAAGAGCTGGCAGGTTTCTAGATTTGCTACAGCTTCCCTGACTTAAAGATGCAGGAGTGATCATCCATTCATCTGTCAGGGCGATGTGGCTGGCATTGGACTGAGTACAGCAAGATATTGGCAAAATAATATTTTTTTCATTTCATATATCATTTCCTAGAAATAATTCATTTTAACATTTTAGTTCGATATGTGGACTGGTAGCATCTTCCACAGTTTTATGCAAAGTGTTTTATGGGTGGGATAAATACTTGTTTACATTAAAGTTCTCAAGTAATGTAGGGCTTTATTTATAATCTGAGCTTTATTAAATGTTTATGAAATTCTGTTAAAGGAAGAGGTGCTACGTAAGAGCTAACTTTGTTAGTACAAGCTTTACTTTATCTGTGACAAAAGCAATGGTGACATAACAGTATCTAGTACTGAACAAATCTACATAATTTTAAATATACAGTTGATATGAGACACGCTTTGTCATGAGACATAGGAATGTATCTTTCTGAAAAGCTAATATATTAAGCTTTGCACTCATCAAACTTCCACATCTACCTTTTGAATAGAAGTACTCTGTATGCATCTACCTTAAAACTGCTGTGTTTTTTTTTCTCCATTGTATATACCCTGTTTCTCCCTCTTATTTTGCCACCTGGAAACATTGCTCTCTCTGTTCAATTTTTCCAGATGTGTATTAGTTCTGTCTATGATGAAAGGTCTTACCTAGACTGCAAATGTATTCTGTATTGTTTGTGCAAGTGTACAGTAATCATGTGTCTGCTGTTTGGAAATACACAGCACAAACATTCTGTGACTTCTTAGCAAAGTGCTAAAGGTCCAATGCTTTCTGAATAAGCTGCACATAGCATCTCACCCATGCAATCACAATATGCCCACAGAGGGAGTTCAGTGCCTCTTGAAAGCATCAGACATGCTTTCTGGTTTCTGCATTCATGGGCTTTACTCTCCAATTGCTCGGAAAGTCATGATCCAGCATATAATAACCTTGCACTACACTTCCTCGCAGGCGGTGCTACAATAGCTGAGAAACCATATTGCAAATCTGTGCAGTGGTTTGGCAGAAGTATTTCTTTAACAATTCGTGGTGGTATTCATAACAGATGGCTCATCATTTATTATTTCTGCTATGATTTATTAAATCTGTATTGTGCTTCTTTATTTTGTTTCTAGTTCTTTGGCTTTACTGTCTGCATTTGCATTCTTTAATAAATTTAGATTGAAAAGCCTCAGAACACAATTCTCTTATGAATATACATGTGATATATAGAGATACGGGCCTCTCAGAGTCTCTTGAAACTGTGGTTTGCATAATAGATAACAAAAATAAAGTGTTTTCACACAGGAAATAAAAATAAACTGGAAAGTGTCCGTATTAAGTCGTAACTTCAAAATTAAAAGAAAAAGAGGACAAATATTTGTGCAAATTAATCTTAAAAATAAAAAGAATCAAGTAAATTTAGCGGAATAAGAATGATGATAACTCTTTGCTGCAACATAACAGCTTCTAGAAATGCTTCCCACTGATTATCCTTTGCAAGGTGTTTTCAGTTCCGTAGGTAAATATCATTCTCTCCACCTGACAGAAGTCAGAGAGAAGTCAGCTTGCCTAAGATCACTCAGAAACTCCGTGGCAGAGACAAGAGTATAATTCCCACATCATCTGACATCTTGCCTAATGTTTTACCTGTGTATTCTCTTTCATAAGGAAATTGAAGACTCTTAGTATTTCTCTGAGAAGTGGCAAATGCTGTTGCTGCATGTGGTGCTGCAGAGCCTGTAACAAGAGTAAACCAGTTATCCAGTGAAGCATGTGGCCAGTGTGCTATACTGCACATCATCCCAGTTAGGCTTCTTGACACTTCACCAAGAAACACTATGCAAAACAGGGTCTTTTGAACACAATACAGTGTTGTTCCCCACTACCAGGCAGGTTTTCTTGAGGGAAAAATGTTAGAACTCTCAAAAAAAAAGTAACACCGCAAGCAGTGTGATTTTCTTTAAACTGAATCGCACTGCTTGTGGTGGACTGGATTTTTTTTTTAATTAATTGTGACCTGGTAGTACTTCTAGTACATGCACTTCCTTTTTCCTTCTGCTTAACAGAACAGCAGCCATTAATAAATTCCCATTATTCCTAAATACCTTTTAATTTCAATTCCAATGAACCACTGTTATTGTGGAGAAACTGAAAATTACCAAACACTTCAGAATGATAAATCTGTCTCAAGCTGTGAATTTATGAGTTATTTTGACCTCACTCCATAGTTTATGGGTACCTGAAATATAAGTCCCCAGATTGCAGCCCTTCTTTGTAAGTGCTATCTTGAACTTGTGATCTTAAAAAATGAACACATGAACCTAAAAAGAGCAAAAGATGTTCATCCTGTGTGAAATAGCTGAAACAAGATTCCGGAATCAAAAAATCTGTTTGAATGGAGAGTCTTCTAGCTTGCTACAGCACTGGTTGGTGAACAGTGAATGGAATAAACAGGAACGCACAGGAAAAGATATAAAACACCAGTTATAAATACATTCCTGCATTCACCAGATCAAACAAGTGTGAGTTGGTATTTCATCAAAGCTGAATACCCCTAAATTATTTTTAAAAGAAAACCCATTACTGCTAGTATGACTTTTGCTACTTATAGTAGTGTTATAGTCTTCTCTTTAGTAAAATGCCAGGAAGCTTGGCTTTCCCGTCTCATGATTCAAGGTTCAGAGAACCTCCCAAGGTTCAGAGACCTTTTGACACTACAATACTTGGGGCTTGATTTCATGCTGGATGTCTCAATACTGCTCATTATTCTTAGAAACATTTCAGTCCCTAAGCCACCTGTTTTACGATCCAAACTATGAAAAGCGTTTAACTGTTCAGAAGGGAAAAGTTAATAAAATGTCTTTTCACTAACAGTGAACTTGCCAACATCTGTTTTAAGTAAGTGGAAATAGCAAGGGTTTTTGAGTGGATTGCTGAGTACACTAAAGTCTTCATCTAGCCAAGATAAATACAGATTGGTTAACACCAGTATCTGATCCTTGCAAGGATGTCACACAACAGCAAAAAGATAAATTCATCTCGTGTTTGATCAGTCTCTATTGAAATTGACAACAAGAAAACCAATAATGTGTTTTCTCTTTTTTTATGTGTAACTATGATTTTTTATTTGAGAAACAAAGTCCCATTTTCTTTCTCACAATCCAGCAAACAAAAATAATTACATAATGAGTGTTTGTCTTTATTTCCCATGTAGAAATGTAGAAATGTGAAGTTCTATATTGCATTATGAATATGCAACTCACAACCATCAGTCAGCCTCTCTTGTTGTGTGTCTAAGAAACCAGAATGGAAAAGTTGGATCCATTTCTGCCATGATCGCTTTTATACTACAGTTCCCTCATTTTGCCTTT
>VXAA01006941.1:333169-376875 GCA_013399115.1 Anseranas semipalmata | reverse complement strand
TTTTTTTTTTTTTGGTCTTTTGGTCTTCTATTTCACCTACCTCAGTCTAAACCAACCTAAAAATAAATGTAACTTAAATGAAAATAAGAGCCAGGTTTCAGGGGAGTAAGTTCAATTTGCATTATATGTTGCTCTGAAATGAAGCTCACTGTCTGGAATTTTCAAACAACTACAAGAAACATGTGAAGTAAACTTTATTGTTCTTGTTGTCTAATCTGTTTCCTTCATTATTTGAAAATCCAGCAGGAGGACATGGATATAAATTTCATTAATAGCAGTTGCCTTGTCACGTATACTCATACTGCCCTCAAAATACTAGGAAAATATTCTAATCAACTTAAAAGGGTGGGGTCTGAAAGTATTAAGACTGTTTAAGAGACTTAGCAGTGCCTCTGCTCCAGGTCACTGGATGCTAGTGTATTTAATGTGAAAAGAAAAAAAAAAAAAAGCTGACACCTTTAGTTAAGTGCAAGTCCAAGTTACAATATAAAAAATAGATGAACAGCCTCTACCATCACCTCAGCGTGGTGCTTAATGGCTGTTTGAAGGTACCATATAATCTTTTGGATGTCTTAATTGTTTCTTTCTTCACAAGCTAAAAGGACAAGAGTGGTTATTGACCCTGGTGTTCTCACATTTTCAGAGTAGAACATCATTGAATAAGAAGTGCCACTTGGATTACTAAGGATAGGATCTAAGGTTTATATGACACTTGCTGTTAGAAAGCTAAACAGAAAGGTGTGTGTTGACCCTTATAATCTTACAAGATTATGTTCACAGAGCATGAAATTCCTCAATCTTGTACAAACAGAAATCTCTAATACCGAACTACTTACTGCTAACAAATATCAAATAAAAGCAGAAAATGTTGCTGACAAGGTATTTCTCCTTCCAGTCATAATTTCATTTCAGCATAATTATTCATTTTAGTTACTTTTGAAAGGTCTGATTTTCTAAAGAGCATTATTTTTAATTATCAGGGGGAGAAGGAATAAGTAGAAGTAACGGGTGGAAAATGGGCATAAGATTTCTTGAATATGTCACTTGCCCAAATGGGAAGTAAGTGAAGGTTGTCACCATCTAATGTTTGTTCATTGGTCTGTGTAAAATTAAGTGGTGATCTGAGTCCCGTAGGATTTGGAGAGCACTTGCAGCACAGAAGGCAATAATTAGCATCATTGCTGACAGTTTCTATAACTTGGCCAAGCATTAAGTAGAGGCAAAAATGTAATTTACCTTCTTATCCTTAAATGTTTTATTCCTTCATGTCAGAGTTCAGTCAGACTGGAGGAACAGCCAAAATAAGTTTGTTTTATCTGGTGCCCACACTATGCTTGTTCTTTGCAACAAACCAAACATTTCAACTTCTAGAGCCAGCAAATCAAGCAGTGCATACAAACATAATCCCTTCCAAATAAAATTGAAATCCTACTTAAAAAACACCAACAGATAACAAATCCACACTTGTAAAGGAATGATAAAAAACTTTAGGCATTGATGTTGAAAGTTGAAGTGAAGCAAAAGGAACCCTTCTGTGGAACCCCTCTTTGTCACACCGTTAGCTGTGCTAACTATAGCCTGAGTAAAATTTGTCCATGCATGAAAGTTTTTCACACCACAAAGTGGAGATATCTGTCAAGGATACTCACAGGTCTTTCTCTAACTGTTTGATTTCTGGTTGCCTGAGCATTTTGTAGTGAGTGTAGACTCTTTTGGAGTGAATTTAAGCCAATGATAGTAGGTTTGCTTTGGGAGAAAAACACTACGTCACAGCAAGAAAAGGCTCTCACTGGCCATGAACAGACTGGCAAGGTTATCATGTGGTGGATAAATTAATTTGATGATGTGTATAATTATGCAGATTTTATGGCCCAGATATGGCACTTAGTGGGTGGTACAGGGAACAAGAATCAACCTACTGTGTAAAATTGTCAATGAATTTATTGAGCCTGGCAGAGCTGATGAATTTCACAGAATCTCAGTCTGCCAAAACACCAAGTAATTTAAGTTTAAGCCTTTTTAAGTTTGTCACTGTGTTTGCTAAGTTTACTGGAAGTAGGAATAGGTACACTGCCCTGATTATTGACATGGTATATTTCTTATTCTAGGTTCTATCCTTAGGGGCTGATGTTCTACCAGAATATAAACTCCAGACACCTCGCATCAACAAGTTTACTATATTGCACTATAGTCCTTTTAAAGCTGTCTGGGACTGGCTCATTTTGTTGCTGGTAATATACACCGCAATCTTCACCCCTTACTCTGCTGCCTTCCTTCTGAATGATAGTGAAGAACGGAAGAGAAGAGAATGTGGATATTCTTGCAGCCCACTGAATGTTGTAGACTTAATTGTGGATATTATGTTTATCATTGACATTCTAATCAACTTCAGAACAACATATGTAAACCAGAATGAAGAAGTGGTAAGTGACCCAGCAAAAATAGCAATTCACTACTTCAAAGGCTGGTTCCTAATTGACATGGTTGCTGCAATACCTTTTGACCTGCTGATTTTTGGCTCTGGCTCTGAAGAGGTAAGCTTAAATAAATGAGAAATCTTAAATCTTAAGTTTTGACATTACTACAATAATCTGTGTATCCAAATATATTTTCTGCTAATCAATTAGTAGGCTTTTTAGTAGTTCCATCTTTTAAATTAAAGCTAAAATTAAATCCCCCTTAGTAGAATAATGTAGAATATTGTCTATGTCAAGGAATATTTTCTTGTCAATGGCTTTCATTGACAGGATAAAAAGTTGAACGATTCCACTAGTGTTCTTCTATTATACCATATTCGATACTACCATTACAAATAATGAAATAAATATCACGTATGAAGGATTTGTTCAAATGCGTTTATTTTAGAACTTCTGCTCTTTGATTTGCTGCTTGCTTTGTAAAAACTGCCTACAATGCATATAAGTATTGTGTAGGCATTAAAGCATTAAAATAAATTATCTGTGTTCAAAATCTTTAGATCAGCTGTTTACCCAGTGTAAAACAGCATAGTTGAAGTGCAAAGTATGTTAGTCGATACCAGTTAGCAGAAAGATTTGGCTGATGTCTATTTTATCAAGCATAGGGACTACCAAAAGAAAGAAAGAAAAGATTACTTGGGGTCAAACTTGCCAGACTGACAGCTCACATGACTAACGTCTTCACCCTCTCTGTAGAATGGGTTAACAAAATACTCAATATATGTATCTGAAAATTGCCCAAAGGTATATATAAAACATACACTGTATTTTCGATGCCTGACCCAGTTCTGCCTCCTTCCAAAGAATTTTTATTTAATTTAAGAAGGTCTAAAGTTATAACATATTTTTTGATGAGAACTGAACTGACAAGTAGAGAATTGCAGTTTTTCTTATGATGCATAGAATAAAGCAGTTAGAAAAAAAAAAAAAGCAACCCCATCAAAATATGATTCTGTCTCTTTTCAAAGGACAGAAATCCATTTATTAAAAATACAGTTTTGCACATATTGTCTTATGGGAAACAGAAAGTTTTATTGACCGTATGTATATCTCATTAACTGAGAAGAGAAAGGTGAAAACACCAAATTAATCAGCAATCTTAGCATGAAATTTGACTATATACCTCCGTGTCATGATATAGAGAATGTGAAAACGTTTTCCTTTTAAAATGAATTCCTTTGTATTAAAGTAATTTACTGTGACAGCAAATATTTTTATGTCTGCCCCAAAAGCCTGAACTGAATTCTGAGCATATACTAGCTATCCTCACAAATAACGTGTAAACTTAAGTATGTATTTAAGGGTCAATAGTAAACAACTGGCACATATCTACATGCACCATGAGAGTCTTGTGAGATTTTTCAGTCTCAAGAAAATTCAGAAGTAGGATGAATATCAGTCATGCTTTTCTTAAATTCGTTTTCTCAAAACGAATAAATATTTACATAATAACGAATAAATTTTTACATAATGAAAATGTTTTCCTGTACCCTGTACTGCTGAATAAAGTGATCTAATTGAGCAGTCATGGAAATCAATAGTAACATTCCAATCAATAGTGATATTCCTGTTGAATTGAACATGAGCATACATACTCAAGGTAAATGAGTGATCTGGAAACACATGTAGGTGATAGCATGCAGTGGAAATTTTGTTAAAGGAATGCAATAAGAAGAAAAAGAGAGTAATATAAAAGACAGAGGGAATATGTTAATAGTTCTGTTACCAAAAGAGAACTTTTGTATTCAGAAGGTGACTAAAAAGCTCAGAAATTCAAGAGAAACTTTGTCTGCTCACCTTTTGCATTCATTGTCTGTGGTAGGTCTCAGTGTTTCAGGATTTTTTTTCTGCAGTTTTGATAGCATAGACACATGAAAGACAAATATACTGACAATGGCATTACTTCTAACTTGGACTATATCATTCCCCTGCAAGAGTGGTCTGCTTCCCTTTCTGATCAGTGAGCACTCATCACTGCCAAAAGTTACGTTCAGCGATTGGAAGTGTGGAACAACAAGAATTACAATGGTGACCAATTCCAAAGCTCAGTGAAGGAGTGCTCTTTGGATTTCACCCTGAACATCATTTGTCCATATCTCTGCTGCTACACAAATCCTTAACAGTAAAGTGCCAGGTGCTAAATTGATGCTAAAGGCATAGCTTTAACATAATATTAAAGATTAATAGATATCAGGTGCATTCCTGCAGATGAGTACCCAAATACCAAAACGTCAAACCTGGAATGGAAATTATTAGACAATGTAACGACTTTTTCAGTATTGCAGATATAAGTAAAATTATTTATTCTCTCCAAACCTGGTAATTGAAGTTTCACTATCTGGATAAACTAGTTTGTTTACCTAAACAGCAATGAAACTATACATATTATGATCAGTTCATCATGCCATAATGACTTTCCTCTCTCATTCATGGTATTGAATATGTCAATCACTTTCTCTAAGCTGCTACTTACAGCAGTTTTGCTTCCTGAATTGCTAACTCTAATATTTCCACAGTAATCCCTTTTTGAGAGTTTAGCAAGAGGAAGCAAATGTAAAACTGTTAGAATGTTAGAATGATGCCTTTTTCGTTTAATAGATTTTTTTTTGCAGTCATGAGGGTTATCTCTTTTATGAAATAGCTCTTTTTTGTTATCTAGAGATTCTTCAGATAAGATCCCCTATGAACAATTGTGTTGAACAGTCTTTTTGTTAAACAGCATAAGCTCCAAAGAGAGCTCTGTGTGTGCTCACCTAGCTTTAAAACACCTTGATATCAAACCAAGTCTAGAAAGGGCAGGAGATAATAATCCAAATACCACATGCAGCAGTATCTGAATGCTTCCATTTGAGCTATACTTTGTCAGCCATAGGAAAGCAGCAGAGTAAGGCAGTTAACTTTCCAATTTAAATTGAGAACTAATATAATACAAAATGAACTTTTTCTGCTTAAAAAGACTCTTAAAATGATTATGGCTGGTAGTAAACTATTGCCTTTTAGTGTGCATCTTTTAAATATTAAGTGACATCCCTGATACTTGGGAAGATAAAATAATGGGTACGTAGACTTTTTACTTTCTATTCTTTTTGTAGTTTATTTCTAATCATGCTGCTCATCTGAGGAGTCTGGCTGGGATTTTAAACAACTAATAGGTGCAGTGGCACAGCTCCTTAAAGCACACATGCAGATGATGTCCATGTATAAGTGGAATAAAGCTATGTATTTTTAGGTATATACATTTTAAATAATTCACTTTTTCATGTATTTGTCATCTTTTCACTTCAAAGATAGACACATTTTAGGGAAAAATCAGATCGGTGTATAGCAAACCAGAGTTTCTTCTCTTTCATCTAGAACCTAATGCAGTAAAACATACCGATAAGTGATGGTAATTGTATCAGCAAGATAATTTTCATATTTTTCTTTTTATTTGAGGCCAGACAGAACACTCAGATGAAATATGCAAAAAAAGTGTGAAGGCTTTCACTTTCTCTGTTTCTCCAAATAATAGTGATCAAAACTATTTTACAGAACATAACTAAAAAACACATCAACAGGAAAACTGCTGCCTTAGGAAATAAAAATAAATACATCATAATGTGTATATCCAGCATACACACAAAATGTAAGAGTGAAAGTGTCTTCTATTGGTAGCAATAAATCAAGAAAATAGGTGAGTTTGGGCTGAAATGGAGACATATAAATCAAAGCACTCGTGTTCCTCTGTAAGTTTTGACATGTCTTCACTACATAGTGTATCTGGTAAAGCAAACTGAAAAGAAGAATCCCACAGTTCTAGAATTGGAGATTGAACCCGATAGTCCTTACTGCAGCACAGCTGATCAGTACGATTTAACATCTCCTCCCCCACTCCCCCCCCACCGTTTAAAATTAAAGGCTAAATTCTGGAATGTGTTAGAGATTTGTCCCAGAGAGAAAAGAGCTAGCTGTACTTGAGGCTATACAATTCATACTTCATAGATTTATTTGCAGGCTGCAAGAGGGGTAGAAGGATGGTGATGGTGACTGTTTTACCAAAAAAAAAATTAAGTGCAAGAAATTATTGAGAAACTGAGGACCTTACAATACCAGGAAGCTGGAAAGAACCCTGGCAGATGAAATACTGTGTAAGCAAGTGCACATTAATGCACATTGGAAGAGACAGTTTGAGCTACTCGTACACATCAGTGGGTTATTTGGTTGAAAAAAGAGACAAATAAGAGATGACATTATAGATTTATACATTAATGATAATGGATGTTATGAAGAAAGTTTAAAAAAAAAAACACATACACAAATCTAGAGCAAAACTAAGGATTTGGCCATCAGTGAGAAAGTCATGAGTTGTAAATGGCTTTTTCAACAGAGGAGGTTCAGGATGGATATTAGGAAAAGGTTCTTCACTGAGAGAGGGTGGTCAGACACTGGAACAGGCTCCCCAGGGAAGTGGTCACGGCACCAAGCCTGCCAGAGTTCAAGAAGCATTTGGACAAGGCTCTGAGACATATGGTTTGATTTTTGGGTGGTCCTGTGGGGAGCCAGGAGTTGGACTCGATGACCCTTGTGGGTCCCTTGCAACTCAGGATATTCTATGATTGTATGAGATGTCTTCTATGCTGTTACTTAGCTCATGGAAAGAACCATGTAAGTGTGAAAGAACCGTTGTAGGCATGACATATGATTTTTTTTATATATATATTTTATACTATTACTGGAATCAAAACAAAATCATTTGCACGAGGGGAAAAGTATCTCTCTATATATTATTAACATTTAAAAAATGAGCAGCAGTTCCAGAGGTATATAAGTGTCTCTTTTACTTGGAAGTGTTCTGTCTGCAAATTTATAGTGTCTGCACTATAAATATGTTCAATTATAAATATACATATACATATATACACTGCCATATACATATATACACTTTTAATCCAGATCTCCTTCCTATACTATAGCTGGAAAATATCAAAAGTGTTTTGAAAGGACAAATAGTATAATAACCAAACAAGGCAAAAATATCAAAATTATGTTGCCTATATTGGTTAAAAAAATATTAGGTTAGCAGAGTGGAATATATAAATAATGTAACAGAAATCTAAACTGCTCTTTTTTCCTTTTCTCAATAATTTTGTTTATTTGTGGTGAATAAGTAAATTTGAGAATATAGGTTGTCTGTTTCCACAGAATCTATTTAAAATGGATATTACCCTAAAACCTTCGTCTTGCTAATAAATATTACCAATAAAGAAAAGACTTCTTCAATGTCTTGTAGGGGTTTTAGATTCTGAAAGCACTCAAATATGTTCTGTGGTCCTAATGAATTCCAGTTTAGGTATACAGTTAAGTGCCTTAGGTAAATGGAATGCTGTTTGCAATGAATATACATGTAGTGGGGGAAAGTGAACCTTTATCTATCTTCTACCAGTCCATATTTGCAGTGTCAGTAGCTATGAGATTCCTATATGCTTTTGGCTAACAGTAAATGTTGCTACTGAATTAAAAAAAAAAAAAATCCTGATGCTGGGTATCCAGCAACCCTTGAACTTGTAGTCCAAGTGAGAAAGCCAGGCATGATGAAAATAGGACAGCAAGCAATTCAGAGAAAAGAGAAGCATCTGTCAGACTGCTATTTGCAGATGTTAATTGCTGGCACTGAATGGGTAAGGCAGAAACTGACAGAGCAGGACCTCTGCCTCCTTGTGTGCCATGCTGAGCAAAGTATTCCTGGCACACCAAGGAAATTATGCTGCATGAGACATAGTTCTGACACAGAGCACTTCCGTCCCTGTCCAAATGACACATGAGAGGTGGACTGTTACTATGTGAACTCTACATCCACGCTGAGAAGTGGACAGCGTATAAAAGCACACCAAAACCTATGGATCATGCTTTCCACCTCTACTGCCAGCTGTATTTTAGAGTCAATGCCTCTCCGCTATGTTAAAGAAAATGCAAACTCAGGATGAGTTTCTTGGTCATTTAAAACATACCTAGTTCCACTCAATGCTGATTTCACCCTGAAGACCTGGAGTTTGCTTGTGTTACACACCTCCAGCATACTCCAGAGCTCATGTGGATGCAGTATCTAAGTATGCGGATGACACTGAGGATGTGTAATATTAGCAAGTCTGATGTTAAGAATGGGGTGGAGCATTGTTGACATATTTGGGATTCACAGTCTACCTACAGAGCTTTCTAAGGGGTGCTGTAAGAAAATGTTGCGTCTTGCATGGTGTAGAGATATGACTACATCTGTAATAGAATGGTTTCAACAGCCCCACTAGAACAAATGCTAGCTTTTCTAAGTTTCTCTTGTCATTAAGGGATCATAAATATTAAAGCCTGATCTACCTAATGGCAATATGCACATGCTGAAGCTCAACTTAAGCATTGTTTTTTGAAGGATATAGGGTGTCTCAGAGTGTTGAAGTCACAATCAATGAAACGGCCTTCTTTATAGAAATTCTCTGTGAAATTCTTTGTGATGTTAGGTTGAACCAAAGAGTGTTACCCAGTTTTACTGTACATTATCCTCTTGCTCATTTACTCAGAAAATATAGACAATTAAACATTGTTTTTGCTTGTTTATTTGTCCCATGTTATAGCAGCCTGAATGTGTTTTCAAGGCGCACACTTGGTAAGGAAAATGACTAGAAGAAAGGTGGTGGTGTCACCAGGATGATTTCTATTTACTTGTTAAACAGTGAATGGATTTTAATTCAGCTGCCAGTTTCTTCATTTTTGGCATCTCTCACTATCACATATAGCAGTAGCTTAATTAGTGTTACTACTAAATTGTCACAATGTATTATTCTAATATGAGAAAATTACATGTGTTATAAATATATTCAGCTCTCCACTGACAAATGCAGCCAAGAAAGAATCTTTTCTGTTCCAAGAGCTTCGGGATTTTTCTCAGAAACATGGTGAATATACAAGGATTTAATGAAGTATAGCTACTAGTTCAGTACCTGTTGAAAGAAAGCTTTCACGTGATGGATATTACCATCAGAGTGTTTTATGAGGCTCAGAAAACTTTTCCAGTTATTAAGTGTTGTGTTATATACATGCATGTTTAAAAAAGGAAGTAAAAAGCATTTAAAAGTTATGTTGACATTTACCGTACTTTAATATATGCTTAGATTTAATGATAGGAAAAAGGTAACAAAGTTATTTTTTAAATACAGTTGTTATTACTTACAATGTTGCCAATGTCTTTTACAAGAAATTTAGAAGTATTATAATGTTTCACAGATTGATTTGAAAATTGTGAATTTACATTACTAAACATTAGATTTCTTTAAAAAGATCATAAACCCAAAGGGACTGCAATGAATTATGATGCTGATCTGCACCAAAAATTTTGGAATATATTCCTGTTTTATACCTGACCCATATATTTTTTAAAAGGTGTAGTACTTTTATTAGTGGCTTCCACCACTACACCTGCAAACTGCAGGATGAAGGATGCAGAGAATATTAATCTGGAGTGTGGCAACAGTAACTTTTCCATGTTTTTCTATTCACAATGGCTCACCTTCTTTTACCTGTGTAGAGTGTTCTGACCATTAGAGACAGAAACAATATTTGAAGAATAAGATATTTATTCTGTTTGGGTCATTTCTGCTCTGTTCCTTCTCTCTTCTAGAACATGCATGGCAGAGCATTGTAAGAAGTCTCTAAGTTAGGATCAAATAGTCACACAGCTTTGTTCAAACACCATAAATATTTACTACCTACAAGGCCAATCATGTAGTTGCGAGTATTTAGCATGCTGAAACAGCATTGATTTAATGGATCATTTAAATCCATTAGGGCAGATTTAAGAGTCCAGAACAAGAATAATATTCAAAAGGAAAGAGTATTTAGAAGGTAATGGCAACTGTCAATATATCCTAATTTAAAATGTGCATTGCTTATTGTTTTCTTCACTGTTTTTGTAGTAAATTTCATAGTTTAAAGAAAATGAAATTAAGATTACATGGGAAAGGGTTATTCTACTGCTTTTGTTTATTCCCCCAAAATAATGGAATTTGCACTGGTTTATTCATGTCGACTAATTGAGAGTACATTTGCTAACAGGGAAAATCATATTCAATTTATATCTTTTTTTACAGACAACAACGTTAATAGGTCTTCTGAAGACAGCTAGACTGCTGCGTTTGGTGAGGGTAGCACGGAAATTGGACAGATATTCAGAATATGGTGCTGCAGTTCTGATGCTCCTTATGTGCATATTTGCACTAATTGCACACTGGCTTGCTTGCATTTGGTATGCCATTGGAAATGTAGAAAGACCTTACTTGGCACATAAGATTGGCTGGTTGGATTCTTTAGGAGAACAATTAGGAAAGCATTATAATAAAAGTGATGCAAGCTCTGGACCATCCATCAAGGACAAATATGTTACAGCACTTTATTTTACATTCAGCAGTCTGACAAGTGTAGGATTTGGAAATGTGTCTCCAAACACCAACTCAGAGAAAATCTTCTCCATCTGTGTTATGTTGATTGGCTGTAAGTAGTTTTTATTATTATTATTATTATTATTATTATTATTATTATTATTATTATTATTTCTCAGTGTTTGAGCAAAGATCTTAACAAAGTTTAAGCTAATAAGATTATAAGCATGCAGCTGGAAGGGCAAATTCCTAAGGAAAGCAATGGTTATATGTGAAAATATGTTGTGATGAGTCATGCAGCATCAGGAATTCTGAGGTGTCAATGTTTCTTAGATTATGTTGGACCAAATTAAAATGGGTATTAGACAAATGCTACAGTTTTTGAAGGTCTATGAGCATGTATCTAACTAAGTGACTGTTTTTAAATATTCTTTTTAAACCCTGAACTATAAATTTATGTGTGCCTTCTGCCCTTTGTACCCAACTTTGTACTTAACTTTAGTTCCTAATTCTTACTTCTACCAAAGTCTGTAAAATTAGATGAACCTAACTTGCAACACTAAATTCAGGGCTACAAATCTCCAAAGATAGATATTGCCAACTTCATTAACATTTAATATTTAAGCTTCTTCTGCAGAGTTGGTACTGATATAATCAAATAAATAAAAAGCTTCAAGTAAATGAAATCCACATCTTTGAAAGTGTTACTAGTCTTGCCTGAACTGTTCTGTATACAAAGTGCACTATTAGTACTGTTGCATCACCTGCAAAACCCAATGATAGGACTTAAGCACATTTTGTTTCTATTTAATCCAGCATTAATGTATGCGAGTATTTTTGGAAATGTATCTGCAATAATCCAAAGACTCTATTCGGGAACTGCACGGTACCACATGCAGATGCTGCGAGTAAAGGAGTTTATACGTTTTCATCAAATCCCTAATCCTCTGCGGCAGCGACTTGAGGAATACTTCCAGCATGCGTGGACATACACCAATGGCATTGACATGAACATGGTATGTTGTTCTGGTTTTCAGGCATGGGTGCTGAAGAATAGATAAATGGATGTGAATTTAGAAAGTGATCGTGAGTCTTCATTATTTATGAACTTTATCAGTATAAGTTTAAGAAGATGGATATATAGCAATTATTGAAAATCAAGCCATTTCAAATTTGATATCAAAACATTTAGGTGCTTAGATTATTATTACAAGCTATAGCAGAAATCTAAACTCTCATTGTGCATAGGAAAGCTTGAGAATTGCAGTGGACTATCATAAGCTTAAGACAAGAAGAAAAAAAAAAAAAAAGAAGGTGGGCTTGCTTCAGACATAGCTGTTTCAGAAATGTGTTTGTTTTTTGGTCTGATTTTCCACTTCCAGTATCAAACAAGAATACCTTTGTTGGTATCTACCAAGTTATTCTTGTTTAAAGCCTGCAGCCATCAACTCTTTTTCAAAATCTTATCATGTAATTTAGATCAGGTATATTGGCGGTGGGTGGAAGAGAGGAACAAGCAGATGGGTCAACTGCTCTTTTCAGAGAGAAATACTCTAATCATCCAAACAGTCCTAACAGTAGCTTGCTTGCATTCACAACCACCTAATTCTGTACTGAAAGTCAACACAATAGTACATATTCAGGAATCCACAGAACTTCATTTCTAGGAAGTGGCAAGGTACAAGACTTTTTGTTCTTGAGGTTTGATTTTAGAGATTGATTTAAAAAAACCGTAAACGCTCCTTATATAAAATATGTATTACATGGCCAGCTAAAAAACAATAACAATTTTTTAATGAGCAAAAGTAAGCATCTATATTTCTGGCTTCTTTTCTGAGGATAGCAGCTATTTTTCTAAAAAGTTGACTTAGTTTTGAAGACACTGAGAGAATTGGGCATCTTGAGGATCTGTGAGTGTGTGTCTCTAGAGGGATACTTCCCAGAGCTATTCTGAGTTATAAAGACTTTGCAGAGCTCTCTAAAAAGTTGGCAAGAACAAGGAAACTCTATAAATTCTGGTAACAATTTAACTAGAAATTGACTTCCAAAATTTTGACATAAATTCAAACAGCTTCCATGTAGTATCTATACATACATTTGTGAATAAGACTGTCAGAGTGGTACACTTTTATGCTGTAAGCAGAAACTATAGTCTTGATTAAAAGCTTTTATAAAGCTGAATCAGTGACAGACTGACTTTATGGTTACCATTAAGTAAAGCAGATCTTAAAAGAAAGACAACAGCTTAAATATATTGGGCTTCACCTCCCACTTCCACAAGTGTCCCCCCACCCCGAGGGATATTACGCCCAGCACAGAATACGGATATTTGTATAAACCTCTGCTGGGAATTACTGCAGTGGATGGCAGCATCAGTAGCTTCATCCTACATGGCACTGAATGGCCCTAATTCCCTCTGATGGCAACGGGAGTGTGGGATACTCAGCACTTTGGAGGATCAGGCCCTTAAGCTGCAGGTGGGTGCAGCCTAAGCCTGAAGTAGTTCATTGAATTATTTCTGAAGATATTACAAAATCATGTATGCCTTAACTAATTCATTACCACTAATGGATGTACAAAGAACACCTGAAATAGTAACTAAAACTGGATGTTGTCAGGTTAAACTTTGCATAATGCAGCAATTGGTGTAATGGAAATAGTCTTGGATTTGTCATTAATGTGAAATAGTAACTAAATGGATTTAACAGTCCATATTCTGCAATATGATCGTGAGGCAGTATGGAGGCTTTGTTTTAAATAAAATGTGAAAAAAAAAATCAAGATTAGCATCTTGTTTTGTTATGTTTTATCTCTTATTGAGTTCACAATTCTATCCCTCAAGTTTTATGGCAGTCACTTAATTTTCATAAAATGTGAGTTTGAATATATTACACTTAGTACAAGGATAATATGACAATTGTCTGATTTATGTTGTACTTATGAAAGATTTATCTCTTTCCTGTCTGCTTCATTCCTAAATACATGGAATAACACCACCCACTGGTAAGAGCAGGAGGTATTTATATCAAATTTAATTCCAGTATAAAGTGTGGAGAATATCCATGTTATCTGTTGGGTTTAGAGCTTGTTCAGTGCTTTCTAATTTTAATTGTAATTTTTTTTGCATGATGAAGGGGTAGATAGCGAAGGGATATAATCCGAGTAGAATCAGATGTGGGGCAAAATGGCTACTAAAAATTAGACATTAAGAAGTGCTAATCTAACCACATTTATTAATCACTGTTTTACCCCACAACTCAAATCATGCTTTTCTGCCCAAAAAAGGTCATGTGCATATTGGTTTGCATTAGATAGTTGCTCTGTAGGAATGTCACTGACAAAGTTGCCATGCTGATCATTCTGCATTATCCTTTGTGTGAATGCTCTTAGTTCTAACCATATATGCATGTTAGTACAAGCATCAATGAAGTTTTCTCGGCTATAAGCCATGTGCATATGAATGGACTTGCATGTGGTATTGAGAACTTAATTTTGCATGAAATATTTGCATTTACACACCAAAGGGCTAATACTGCCCTCAGACAAATGTGTTTGACTCCTGTTGATATTTACTAGGAGTTTTTTGCAAATATCTGAAGGCAGAATTCGATCCAATCTTTCTTTTTCATTTCATTTCATTACTGAAAACTGAATAAAATTAGAAAACTCAATCCTCTTTCTCCTTTGAAATATGAATAATTTACATTATATATATATGTAGAGACAATTTATACACACACATATATATATGAAAATAATACTTGAAAACATGTTTCAAAAGATGCTTTTAATTATCATCAGAAATATACATAAGCAATCAGGAAATGTGGAAAAAAAACCCCACAACTTTTAAACTCAGGAATAAGACTGCATTAAGACTAAATAAACTTGCCTTCTTAAAAAAAGTCCTACATTTTCCATTGAAAAACAGAAGATAATATTTTTTTGCTCATTTGAAATGGCTAAACTTAAAAGTAGCTTTAAAAATTTGCTGTTGAAATATCCTGAGAACATTGTTTATTTCTACATTTGTTCCCCTCCACTTCATTTCTACATCTCCTTGATTATGTTTCATTGCATAATGTATTTTGATAAAAAACAGTTCCACATAATTATGCATGGACTGGATAAACAGGATTTGGGATTTATTTTAATCTGGATAAAAATCTTGAGTCTACAGAATAAGCATAATTTAAATCATATCCCTGTGGTATACACTGGCAAAGTTAAATTCCAAGAAAATGATTTACAGTGTATATTGTTTCATGAAAGATCTCACCAGTCTCAAAGATTCAAAGATATTACTCTTCTTCTTTTTTTAGATTATCCTGTTCTGTTTTTCCTAAACTCTCTGCCTTCTTTTCCCCACTTCATTCCAGTGTTATCAGTCCAGCACTGATAATAGCATGCCTGTGATGCCTACTGTAGAAAGATAACATATTTAGTGTTTGAGATCCTTTTTTAAGTTATGCATGTATTTTTTATAAACTCCCCCTTTATTTCCATGGATCTTCTGTGCATCAGAATAGCTTTATTGGTTTATTTTACCTTTAAAAAAGAGTTCAACATAAATAATTGGGACAAGTTTAGAAAGTGTTTAGCCAAATATGAGTTCATTAAAATTTTGAACGTGGTACAGCTGCATTTTTATTTGGGGCTTTGGTACTATGAAAGAAGAGAGCAAGTCAGCATTTTTACATATAAATTTATGGAATCTTCTCTGGCAAGCATCCAGGCAAACAGTTGGTTTTACATTTGTAACTAGTCTTGGCTTCAGCGATCAAGCAAGTACAGCAGAGCACACACCAATCTTGAAAGTTGAGAACCAGCAATTCTACTGTATCAAGTAAAGGCAGGTTCATCACTGCTTTGGTAAGGCTTCCTTTGTAAGAAATGGGACACTGGTCACTGTATGAAACCACTACATTTGTTATTCTTGCTTTTCCTCCTGCTGTGATCACTTCGTATGACCAAAACAAGTCTACCAATACAACTATTGCCAGCAGTATTTTTGAAACAAAGATAGGAAAGTAAACTAAAATTTCAAAAACAGCAAGAAGTTCCTTATAACATCAGAAGAGTAATCCAAATTAGAAGTGTTTGGAACAAAAACTAGGAGTAATTGGTTACACAGAGGGAATATGTAATCATGGTGAAGAGTGGTACTGTTGCTTGCCTATATGTCATGATGAAAATCATATGACATATAAGCTTATCAAAAAGTACCTCAGATATGATTAGCTGTAAAGCTGTTCTTTCTTTTTCTATAACAAGACTACTTAAAAAACATGAATGACTACATTTAATCAAGTTATGGGAAAGAAGACCTCATATAAACAATAAGAGGTTCAAGAATGTCAATCTATTTGCAAAGTGATCTTTTTCAGTTTCTCACTGAACAGTATTTTGTGGTCTAAGCTCTCAAAACAAGAGCGATTAACAATTTTCCAGCTATCATTATATTTTTGGAAATACATGGATCTGGTCAACTTCCAGCTTCTACAGACATTAAACTTTTCAATTGATGAAAAAGTCAGCTGTTGAAGAAGCTGAAATCATTTTCTGTCCTCTTCACCCAGCAATATAACATCTCAGAGATCACCTTTCAGATGTATTAGAAATTTTGATAAGATGAGGAATGATCCACTGCAGCTCCAATAATTTCAACATAAAAACGTCACACAAATCTGTTTCATGGCAATGAGTGAAAGCAGAAGATTCTAATTCTTGATAAGGTTGTCAGCCATCAAATCTAATTGAAAGGTGAATTAGTACGTCATCACAACTGCTTCTCTTCTCTCTCAACTGTTGTAATGACCTCCTTCATATTCTGCCACAAAATTAAAATAAAAATAAAAATCTGACTCTGCAACATTTTCTGGTACAAAGAAGGATCATCAGAAATAATTCTTATTCTTTGTGGGAGTCCAAGAGCTGCTGAAACAGAATTATCACCACCTGTGACCTTGTTTTATTCTTTTCTAAATGGTGAAAGCCCTTGGAAATACTTCAGCCTTCTGCTTACAGAAATAGTTGATTTCTGTAATTGGCTATCACAGAAATAGTAAATTCTCTCTAGAAATAGAACTAGGTTGAATTACAGAAAGGTTTAGCCTAGGTGAAGCTGTTATTAAAATCTGAAAGTCAAATTTTAATGACAGAACTAAATTCTGCACTACTCTTTCCCCCATGGGGGGACAGCCACTAGGGGACAGAGATCCTAATTCAAAATCTGTGTGATTTGTCCAGCTAAAGAGTTTCAGATCAGTGCTAAAATTAGGTGGCAGAAAGATAAAAACTGGAGAAATAGGTTATTTCACCAAATATATTAATTACTATGAATTAATTTCACTCATTCTTACAGAACAAAGACAGACAAAATGTTAATTTTGAATATAAATCCTCACTAGACTGAACTCTCCAAGGCATGGGTTTGTTCCCTGTAAGTACTTCAAAATTTCTTCTTCAATTGTTCAAGAACTTTATTTAGCATTAAGTGATGCCAATATCCTGAGATCTATGTTATGCAGATGAGATCTGCATAGAGCATAAGTATGTGTGGTCGAAGACAGAAAGTATCTTTATTCGAGCTTTTTTGCACCTTTAGCTGCTCAATTTTTTGCTGGGTTAGTTTTTGGGTGGAACATTTTCCCAAACCATTTCAACACAGGGCAGGAATAAAGAGATAATGTGGGGAAAGACCAGAATTTCAGTTTATTCCAGTTTAAATTGTCTTCTGAACTTGAGAGTCTACCTTTATCTTTCCCTTTATATGCTGGATACTTGCCCACTCATAAATAAATCTGACTTTGATACTAGGACAACAAAAACTTAGCCAAAATGAGTTTCAATGGACTCCAAACAGACCCAAAACACTTTTCTCTCTTGCTGTCTTCAACTGCTGCCTGGCATTTAATGTTTGATCCCACCTGTATTTCAACAGAGAAAATGGATGACAGCTGAAGATTATATGCAGAGTTCAAGGAATATCTTTGACTACCAGACTGCAGGGACTGGAGCATCTCCTGTATTAGGAAAGGCTGAGACAGCTGGGACTGCTCAGCCTGGAGAAGAGAAGTCTCGGGGGGAATCTTATTCATTTGTATAAACACCTGAAGGGAGAGTGCAAAGAAGATGGAGCCAGGTTCCTTTCAGTGGTGCCCAGTGAGAGGACAAGAGGCAATGGGCACAAACTGAAACACAAGAGGTTCTGTCTGAACATCAGGAAGCAGTTTTTTTTACTGTGAGGGTAACTGAGTGCTAGCACAGGTTGCCCAGAGAGGTTGGGGAGTCTCTGTCCTTGGAGAGATTCAAAAGCCGTCTGGGCATGGTCCTGGCCAATCTGCTCTAGGTGGCCCTGCTTGAGCAGGGGGGGTTGGACCAAATGACCTCCAGAGGTCCCTTCCAACCTCAAACATTCTGTGGTCCTGTTGGTATAGGATGTGATGATATTTCAATGTTTAATGATGAGTATTGTATTTAATATTCTGATTTACTTGTGCTTTGATGCTGTCTAAATATTTTCTGTGGGACAGATGTCAATACCTGTTCCAGAACTGAGGAGAGAAAAATCTAAAAAGTCATGAATCTTATCTTTTACCCAAACGTAACAAAGCTATCATTGCCCCAAACATTTGCTAGTTGTCTGAGGTTAGTACATATAAATGTCTCCAATTCTGTCGTCGCAAATGTGTCTGATACATGTGTAAGTGATATTTAATTGTCATCTTGAAAAAGAGTACTTGATGCAGCTGGACTCCCTTTCCACTTATAAAAGACTACATTCTTCAAGGCAATATGAATCATGTCCCTACTATCCTCACTGAATTTCAATCACAAATTCCACATAAATTGTTTTATTTCTTTCTCAGTGATACTTTCCTCATCTCTAAACATGCCAAATAGATAAACAAACATTATTTGACATGGAATAAGTTTCATTCCATACAGGAAGAGGCGACTGGACTTGGACTCAATAAGTATCAAGGAGAAACTACTGGAGCCTGTGGTCACAGCATTATAATTGTTTTTACTTTTTTTTTTTTTTTTTTTTNAACATCTAATAATTTTTTTTATTTTTTTTTTTTTTTTTGGTGGGGGAGAGGGTTGAGGGTGTTTTGCTACTATTTACATTTATTTTTTAGAACATATCTTCAGTTATGCGTGAATTCTGATTCTAACCATGAGAATCTAAGATTTTCCTCACCAGGGTACGATGGAGTCACTGTTAAGGAGATATTGAGTGTAACAATAGAAACATGGCAGGAAAGAATGGAGCAATTGAAACCTAAACTTGCATAAATATTTATTCAAATGATTTATTAATTTTGGATTTATTGTTGAGAATAATACTATTTAAAGAGCAATTCCTAGCTTTATCATTTTCAAAATTTTAAACTCTTATTTTTCTATCACCTAGTCCTGCATTCATATAATTTCAAGATTATTTTGGCTTTTATTTTTTAGAAAAGTGTATCTTAATTTTTTCTTGTCACATTGGAGTATGACTTAAACATGTATAAAGACTCAGAAAGCTCACAGCAAATAAAAAGAAGTGAAATACAATATTTAGACTGTTATTATTTTCAAGATAATCTCATGATTTTGAAGAATGCATGGACAATTTTCTAATATTTAGAGTTGTCAGTGTGTATACACGTCATATATTGATGTTGATTCCCACATTGTAAGAACATGATTTTCAATACAATTTTTCCTGCCGTACACAGAAAAAGATATTGCTGAGAATCAGGTACTTCCTTATTAACACAAGCTAAAATTGGTGAATAAGAATTTTTTTCTCAAAGTAATGAAAATCTGAATATTGGAAATGTACATGGAAGATTGGGTTTTGAAGATGTTGTCCATACTGCACAACATAAAATTGAGTTTGGAAACATCATATTTTGTATATTATCATCTACTGGACTTGGATTTAATACCTCTCTGCATGCTATATGAGCAATATGGTAAGCTCCTTCTAGTAATGTAGTATATAGAAATGTTTTAACAAATTTATCTTCAGATCATCTTTTTTCTTGCATTTTCAAACTTACGTTAGTGGAGTAATCTCCAAAACTCCGTTGAAAATCAGTGTTATTGGGGCACCTGTAACCATTCCAAACATTTGGCAGTTGTGGTATTAAAGAGTAAATATGCTTCCTCTCTGATGTATAACAGCTGTTTTAGAGTGTAAGCTCCATGGGGCAGGGACTTTTCCATCACAGATACTTGAACAGAGGATAGTATCTTTTAGATGTTATTGGTATATAAGTAACTATTAACTAATATACGATGATTTTAGAATAGTTTCATATTAAGCATAAATTAGTTATGAGAATAATTGTTTCTTTAAAGATATCCCCAAAGTATCTTCAGAAATATAAACCAACAAACATGGTCTGCATGGTTTTTGCTTAATGGTAAAGTACAACCCCTTGACAAATGAGATAAACAGAAGCTGATGTGAAAAATGAATACAATTTATCATAAACTGTACTCCTGAGTTCCTGACAATTCAAATACCATTTCTTGTAAGAATCTCTGAACAGAAAATACATTTCCTATTTTGCGTCCTATAAAAAATTGAGCTCTTCTAAATTATATTCAGATAGGGTTATAACAAAATAATTAAATAATTCAAAATAGGTCTTTTTTATTGACATGACTTGAGAATAATTTCAAAATAAACACCTGCAACTTTTTGCCAGTTGTATCATTGACCAGATAAATTTAGTTATCAGTTTCTCATTATCATTCAGTAAATACCTTGCTACAATCCACAATATTTTTATTTAAATATAATTACATTAAAATTATCAAAGTAATTGCATACTAAGATATTTCTAGTAGTGTAAGAGATATTGAAAACAGAGTGGTAACATAGAAGCTTTTCATTTATCATGTTTTCTTTTGCTTATTGTTGTTGGATATATAAATTTCATGTTATAGTGCCCTATGACTCCTAAAAGTTTTGTATGTGTGTTATAACATTGTGTTTGTTATTTCACAGCATTGATTTCCATTAGCAATCATAGAAACATTTCAAACTCAGTTAAAGGTACTATTATTTCATTTATAAGTCATAGCTTGGCTTGTGTGGACAAAAGCCTCATATCAGAAATGTGTTCATCTTCTCCATTAGCAAGAGATGTGAATATCTTTATGCAAGAAGAGTGAATGCACAGACCTTTATTGTGCTGAAGTAAGAACAAATATAGCAACAAATGAATGCATCTTGTATATATTTTTTCTGTGCAGGATACAGGATAAACAGAAATGAATTGATAGACTGCTCTAATAACAAAAAGACACAGCCTGTTCACAGTATTCATAAACTGGTAGCATCAGTTAAAGTTTTGTCCTTAGAAATATGCAACAGATATAGCCTGTCCCATTGCACTTTCAGGGTAAACATATGACCCATTAACATTATTTATAGGAGACAACAGGATTTAAATGACAGAAGGGGTGGTACATAATAACGTGTCAGCCCCATTTCTGAACAGAGAACATAGAATCATGAGGTGAGCAGCACTCCTGTAGAAGTCACTGGCAGAAATGTTCATTGACTCTAAAAGAAGCAGAGGTAAGATGATCCTAAACAATTTAGAAAAGCTCAGACATAATGACAACGTTGTAAACAGCTTACTTTTTTTCTTCTAAACAAAATTAACATGTTACCATGGTACCCAAGAGGAAGCCTGTGGTTCTTCTTCAGGCAAATTCCCATTGTTGTGAGTAAGAGATGAACAAGGACCATAGCAACTAGCCCCGTCATTCAAAGAAGTAATCATCTGCCTATGTAAATCTGCAGAGCATCATTGTTTCAGTGATAAGTGTTAGATTTTCTGATAAAAATGTGTCATACACTTACAAACGGAACATATTTAACACAAAAAAAATCCCGTTAAAATTCCCCCTTTCTGAAAAATATTTCAGATCTCATTCAGATAGCTTTTTACAGGTAGATTTTTCAAATGACAGTTATTTTAGCAGAAAAGATCCTCTTATATTAAATGCAGTACTTTTATAAATGATAAAAAGGAACTATATACATACAGTCTGAATAGGTGAAATACAGTCAAGACTCTCCCTTTAGCTGTCTTATTTGTTATTTTACTGCAGTATATTCATTCATATACCTTGATAATGAATTCAATTCTTGCAATGAAATAAATCTTAATAAAGAATTTAAGAACCACTACTTTTTGAACTCTATTAATATTCATACTGTGTAAATTTCGAAATACAGATTACACTATGCACTTGTGGAATTGTAATACTCTGACAGCCCTTAAGAGCCACCTTCTTCTCCAGGAAGGAAACATAAATGATTATATAACACAACTTTCAGAGCATCCATATGAAATCCTTATGCTTGTCTTTCCAGGTCCTGAAGGGTTTTCCAGAATGCTTACAAGCTGACATTTGTCTGCACCTCAACCAAAATTTGCTTCAGAATTGCAAAGCTTTCCGGGGGGCCAGTAAAGGCTGTCTTCGAGCTTTGGCTATGAAATTTAAGACAACACATGCACCTCCTGGAGACACTTTAGTGCACTGTGGAGATGTTCTCACCGCTCTTTACTTTGTGTCAAGAGGCTCCATTGAAATCCTTAAGAGTGACATTGTTGTAGCCATTCTTGGTAAGTAGATTACTACAATGCATGTTAAGAGTCAGGGGATTGAAAAGAAATGTTCGTTGTTCCTGGGATAGGAAATTTGTGAATGTTTTAGTCAGTGTTATTGAAAATCAAGTAGAGAAATAGTTTAAAGAGCAAAGTCTACATTACTCCAATATCCACATGTGCCAAAGAGCCCCAGTCCCTTGAAAATCTAAAATATAAGAGCAGGGGTGAGTCAGATTTATCCCTAGGTAAATGGTGATCTGCAAGTTGAGACAAGCAGATGTCAAATTATCGCAGTTCTGATTATGCTGCATCAACCAAAGTTGTCAACACCCCTTTCTTGAGCAATGTGTGAAGGCACTGAGGCACATAGACTCCCTGTATGCTACATGTAGAAAAACATGTATCTAATTTAAGCATTCAAAATGTCTTTTAGAGGTTTTCAGAAATGTCTGCTTCCATCCCCTGAACATATAGAAAAGGAAGAGAGTAACAGATTAATCTGATCTAGATCGATACCTAAGTTTAATAACACCAGTATTTCCCTTATATTTCTTATCAGCATGTTCTTATTTGTATTGCATGGGGGGTTATTTGTTTTCTTTACCAATGAAGTATGTCTCAGAGCAATGTTCAGTCCAGCTGGGAGCTTACCTACAGCTGTTGATGGCTCTTACATTGAACCAATAAGAGTTTATCAGTTACAACAATTTTAAAAGAGAAATAACTCTAACCCTACCTAAATAAGACTACTTATTTGTTTCTTCAATTTAGAATCAGGTAATAAGAATGCAAGGAACAACTGAACAGATAAGTAAGGATTTTGCTATACTGAAACCTACACCAGCTGTAATATCATTCAGGTGTTCTCTTTTCTATTTATCATCTACTGTGGGAATTTACAACCAAAAAAGTAGCTAAAGCAAGATGTGGACTGGTAGGAGTATGTTGCTACTAATTCACTAGTGACTGATTTTCTGCTACTACTTTTGCAGGGTGGGTACATGAACAGAAATACAAAGATGTGCCTACAGCAATCCTTCCCTACATTTAGATAGAGTTATCAAGATAATTTGTCATCCCGTGCTGTTGCATCTCATCAGCCAGGTCAGCTTTAGGCACAAGCAAATTAGGGAGCATGCAAGTATAACACTGTGAGGTTTTCACTCACCTGTGTGAATATCTTCTCCAGATTATGAACAGTGTGGTTCACTGAGGATTTCATCTCTTACATCAAATACATTTAGATTTCTATAGCACTTTTTATGAAATAAAACTGACACGTTTATGAACTCATAGATTTCTTCCTGGACCAAAAATGCAGGATGGTTGAGTTTTGCATGTTATGCACATCAGATCCTTGTGCTCCTCTCACACTGCAGCAGAACCCCAGGTATTTGCAGTGCAATGCCACTGCATCTCTTCCAGCCCACAGCTGCTCATACCAGGGGCTGCAGGCCAGAGCTCTGCTGCCCCAGGGAATGGGAATCCAGAGGGGAAGAGAGAGTCATGCACAACTGCAGCCGAAAGGAGCTGGCGCTATAGGCCCACATCTATTACACGGCCTGTGAGGCAAGAGCCCATCTGATAGCTAGTTATCTCCGGTCAATGAGATTGTGGTATCCTGAAGAATCTGGTAAACAAAGAAAAAAAATAGAAAATGATACAAACAAAAACTACTCTGCAACAAAATCACAGATCACAGAAACCTAACAAAGATTATCAATACTTAGCCAAATATTTTTAGTTATTTCCTCTTTCTGGAAAAAAAAAAGTGTAAGGAGAAATGGATATAAAAAACTCTCAATTCTTTGTTCTCCAGCATTGAAAAACTTCAGTCCATAGCACAGATGACATTTCCACCCTGAACAAGTATTGCAGCTTCATCACAGAAATCAAGGGGTTCTGAAAAATGTTGGGTTTGTCTGTCAGCTTTCCTCAACTCATCAGCACTATCTGATGCTGATAAGTAAGATCTGATCAGTACTGATCTGACAGCAGTGATTCTGTGCCAAGTCCTTAGGAAAGATGATGGCTGTGGACCTCATAGAATCTACCACCTCTTTCAGCTTTGCAGACAAGATATTAAATCCTGTGATCATTGTCAATGTAGTCATATTACAGAGAAGGTATTATATGCCTTGGACAGGGACCTCTACATTCATAAATATTAAGACCAGAAGGACTACTAAGTTATGTTGGCTAACCTCTGTTATATCACAAACTCCTTTTACATTTCATATCTTTAACTATCTGTTGTGTCTAATGAGCTGTTTGATGAAAGCATAATGTTGAGAAAAGCAATGAATTTTGATCTGAAGACATAACAAGACGAAAAAGTGATAGCTTTTCTTTGCAGTTTATTTCCATAGTGAATCATTTTTATTGTTAAAAATACATGCTTTATTTCCAATATAAAATTTTCTTTCCTCAATTTCTTTACATTGGTTCTTGCTTTGCATTCCTCGTTATATTCTAGAGGCATTTAGTACTGAGTAATTTTTCCTCTCCATAAGAATGTATGCAATATAATCAAGTTACCTCTTTAATCTTCCTGTTGATAAACTAAACAGACCGTGCTCTTTAAGAGCAACTCCGCCCTTGAATTGTTTTTTGAATCTCTTAGATACTTGCTCACCCTGTTCTCCGCTTCCTTTAAAAAAAATAACAAGAACTACTTGCAGTAACCCAATATAAAAAACACAAATGTTTATCAGAGAAGCAAAATCACCCACATCCTTTCTCAACAGTCTACTATTGCTCAGTTGCTATGACCACTATTCTTTTCCACAAATACTTTCCCAGATATACTCCCCCACCTCCATTTTGAAGGTATGCCCTGCAATCCTTAGTTTAAAGCATATTTTGCACTGGTCTGTGAGTGGTTTGCATTTATGACGATTAGCTGCAGATTTGGGAAAAATAAGCAATTAAATAGAGGTGACAATTTTAGCAAACAGGTAGTGCAAATGTGTCAACGTTGACGAAAAGAATTATAATAGGACCCAAATAGAAGCAGCTATGTTTAAAGAGGTTCTTCAAAACAGCTTCTGCATCTTGGAAGTTTTGCATTCCCTCTAAGAAATACAAGAACTAGTAATTTTCTACTAAAATATATTTCAAATAAGGTCTGTTTCTTTATGTATTTTTAACAAAATGAGATTCTAGGCCATACAGGTCCTGGACCCTAGTGAAAGTCAGAAACGACACCTTTGTCATCATAAGAATATGGTTTAAATCCATAAAGTTTTTCTGATAAAGGACAAAGGAAGCTGCTTTAGTCATTCTGTTTTGACAGAACTGAAGAAAAACTGTGATGAAACTAGATTTTCCTTTCACTTAGTCCAATTATATGCCTATGTAATTTCATTGATTTTACTTTTACTGTTTAATAAGAATACTTTTGATTTACACCAACATACATGCAATGGTAACCAGATTGTATCACTTCATGTAAAATCAAGTATTCTACACCATTATCATAAAGAAATACATCATCCAATTTAATGGCTTATTCATGGTTAAAATAATAATCTTTATCTAATTTTCTTTCTGCAGGGAAAAATGATATTTTTGGAGAGATGGTACATCTTTATGCAAAACCAGGAAAGTCAAATGCAGATGTGAGAGCCTTAACGTACTGTGACTTGCATAAGATCCAGCGAGAAGATCTACTAGAAGTTTTGGATATGTACCCTGAATTTTCTGATCTCTTCCTCACCAATTTAGAACTGACTTTTAATTTGAGAGATGAAACTGCAAAGGTACATGAAATAAGTGGTTTTTTTGTTTTTTTTCTTAGTATTGGGCAGAATCTATGCCACAGTAACAAAACTTGAAAATAGCAGTTGAAAAGCCAAGGTTAGCAAAACCAAAAGCTAAAAGCCTGAGGCCAAATCCTATTTTTAAAAAAACACACTCACCTGATTGCTCCTACTGAAGTCAGTTAAACTCAGCAGAAGTCAATGAAATGATCCAGATGATGTTAATCTAACAGGATTTGGTTCTATATTTAAATAGTATTAAAGTTTTAGCCAGGGGGATTTTGGATGTTTTGTTAAAGCCATGGAAAATATGTTTTTTCAGTAAGCATGACTATAGCCTGGGTCACCACAAGGGGAACTTTTGACACTAAATATAATTGTAGAACCATAAAATAAACATAAATCAGATTATACAAATTCACTCTCTAACAATACGGAATATTTAACTGCCTTTCAAATCTGAATTGTTATTTCTCTTATCTTGGAGTGCACCCTACCTCCTGGGAGAATAAAAGCGTACGAGGGACTTTCAAATTTCATTCACTCTTCAGATTTGCAGGGGTTTCTTGGTCTCTTTTTCCTACAGTGACTCTCCAGAATGCATCTTTCAGCATGCAGGAAAAGTAGAAAAATCACCAGTGCTTCTTTATCTCGGGATAACTTTATCTCAGTTACTCTGAACTGGGAAAAAGGGGGATGTTCAAGCAGAAGAGGGGAGGGGAAAGGCTTCTGGGGCTCTAGAATGTTTTCCCTAGAAAGTTGTAGAGTACACTAGCACGGACCACCAAACATGGACTAAACTGCCCACAGTTTGGCTAGCTTACATGTCATTATTTCTGAGATACTGCCACTTAGTGGTTTCTTACCATACTTTTAAGGAAAAACAGAGACTCGGTGAGATGGAGCTAGCAGAATTTGGCCTCAAAGGCTGCCTGAGAAACATGGAGACAAAGAACTCTTTAAGTTTGGGGCTGTAAATGACAGAAACATCTTTGCTAATCACATGTTGATCTTTAGCTTAAAAAAATTAAAACAAAAATAACTTCCAAAAAGAAATGTCATTTCTTTTTATGCTGAGCCTTTTTGTTCCATAAAAGATTATTGTGAAAATCTGATAAAATACCAATGCTATTCTTTATTTTAAAATTTATCCTTTTGTGTTTATTAAAAAGGTCATCATTATTAATTACATGTGAAATACAATACAATGAATTTACAGTCTAGTGGTAAATTTAAGTTAAAACTTAAGGTCCACATATTTGAAAAACTCCTTGAAGATAATTAATGATTTTGGTCTTCTTAGCAATTATTTCCTGCAATTACTTTGCCATCAATGTTTTATCATTATTTTTTCTTTAGATCTGAGAAAATTGAAACAAATCAGATTGTGTTGTGATATAGAAGACACAAAGGAAGTCCTTGCTGCTCATGTCCCTTAGAAATTTTTCAGATGTTATTTCTTACTGCTCTACCAGCCACTAAGAAAAAAATCACTAGACTTCACAGACAGGGAAGGACAGACTCTCCCATGCCTCTGAGCCTGCAGAATCACAGTTTTCTCTAGCAATTCCACTTGCATTCCTCTGACTGTCACAGTCCAGAAAATCATCCCCAGAAGAAGTGATGAGCACATTCTGATCTTCAAAACATCACTCAGATCCAGATTTGTTATCTGAATAATAGGTGCTTCTGCCTGAACTTCTGCTCCTGTCCTCTTACTTATATAAAGTGCCTTTTTCTTCCTGCAGTTATTCTACCAGTTAACCACCATTTAGGCACCTTACCAACCAGGTTTACACTGAAGGGAATAAAGAAAGATGTAAACACTTACCACATCTTTCGCTCTGCCCTTCTCCCACATGCAAATCTGTTTTCTTGAGTGGTACAGGAAACCTCACTAGTACAGGGAAGGGAATTAGGTTAAGTCAATGCCTTTGGTGTGTACACAAAGAGCATAACTGGTGTTTTATTGGCTTTTATTTCGTCAGTGTAATATAAGTAGAAATAATAGTTTAATGCATCTTGTATTTATAAAGGCAACAAAAAGCACATCCATCTTATAATAAAATGTATAGAGAAAGATACCATTGTGTTCAGCTATGAAACATGATGAAATAAGTATCTTAATGAACTGAGTGCTACAGAGAGGAAGGGAGGGTCTAGAAAAATAAAAATAATGAGGAGTAAAGTGCCTGGTGCTTGTCAACCTTATATTTATTGTTGTAAAATGTAACCTTTATAATTATTACCATATAATTAAATATAAAACTAATTACAATCAGTTACCATATTACTCCTTGGAATAGTATACATTCTGTGATAAAGTTTTTTTTTTTTCCATTTAGTTTCTCTAAACTTACTTAAAACACATCTGTGCAAGTTCAGGAAGCTGATAATATGTCTCCACATATGAATTTATTTATCAGGATACTTTCATTTCAACATCATGTGGTGACATTGCCAGTTTTGCACAATATGTACAAACATTTTAACATATGCGTTGACCAATACCATTAGGTGGGGATGGAGAGGTTGATGTAGACTGACTTGTGTAATATGCCTTTCTTAAAGCTTGAATATGATTAACAGTCAATCAACTATTGAAAACCTGCTCTCTTTATGTGGGATTAATCTGTCATTATGTTTCATATTTCATTAATCAAGTCTGACCTCGTAATAAGATCACAAACTACTAATGATACGGATGGAGATAACTGCAAACTACGAAGACGGAAATTGTCCTTTCAAAGTGAAATAGAGAAAGGTAATTAACTTCATTTCTTACATTAGACAGTACTGCTTCATTATTCATCGGTATTTCACTTGGTAATGCTGGGTACCTTAGGGTCCCATGTTGGCTGTTACTGTAGCAGGTCTTGAGAACCCAGCTGAGCAGCAGAAACATTCTGTGCATTGTCCCCTACATGGTTATATATGACTAGAGGATATCAGTTTCACCTTCCCATGACTTCACACCCATCAGTGCAGAGCTATTCAAACACTAACCTACCTCACTGCCCTTGTGATAAACATATATATATATTTATGTATATTACCTCCTAACCAATATCCATTTTCTGAGACATCGAGTTTTAAAATGTTTGGAGAAACTAGTCTACTGGATTATTTATTAGCATTGTTGACTTTATTTCCTCAGCAAAGGAAATAGCTTTTCTTCAGCTTTGCTGAACTTGATGCTATGTGGTGTTTCTCCCTGGAATTAAAATATTTGTTTTCAGGACACAGTAGATTCCCATAGTCAGATTTTGATTCATTTGGCAATGTGTAAATGGTTGTCCTGGAAAGAGTTCAGGTTTTCTGTGCTTACATTCACGTGATAGACTTTGGGGAGTAATCCTTATGAAGGAAAATTCAGTGAAATATTAAACCAATATGTCACAGTATTCAGTACTCCTAAATACTAGGAACTGTAGATATTAGCTGTGGTCAGACAGCAATAGTCATGAAGCAAGCTGAATTGATACTCACAAGATTTTCATTTTTATGAAAGTAAAGCACAATTCCTTGAATAATTTTATACTTTCATGGTCCAATGATTTCTCTGACAAATTACTGTTTCTGGTATGCCTGTCTTTCATACTCCACAGTTAAATCCCAATCCTAAATGCAGCATAAAAACAATTTTAGAGTTGTGGAGTAGTTGATAATAAATGGGAATACTTTAAAGATACATAGCAGGTATAATGCTCAATGAAGGAAGACTGTAATCCAGAGTGTGGCTACTCAGAACAATGACATTGCCATTCAATCAAAGAAGCTTCTTTAGGGCAGGAAGCCAAGACTGACAACAAATCTGTCAGGAAAATGTCCCCATGAAATATTCAATCTGCTCTTCACAAAGAATCTGTTGTCAGAGGTGCTTTGCCTGAATAACCTTCACATTTCTTATGAGGAAACATATGCTGCCACCTAGATAAGATGGAAGTGATCTTCCCTGCTGTGCCTGCTGCAGAATTACAAATAGGTTCTTCAGGTGTCAATGTGGTGCCAAGGCCCCAGGCTTTTATGGTTCTTGCTTACTAGATTACACTGAACAGCCTCTTGGAGACATTTATTTACATTACTTTTGAAAGGATATAATTTCTCACAGTTTTGTCTTTGGAAAAAAAAAAATGCACCATTGAGAAAGAAGGGACAGGACTGGCAGCAAGCACCTTAGTCCTGGTAGTCATTGAATAGTATGTCGTAACTTTTGAGTTAGACGGAAGTGCGGTACAGTGGTAGTCCACCTGAGGAGAAGATGCTATCATGAGAGTCCTTTGCCCAGGAGTGAGTATGCTTTTGGCCCACTGGTTTACTGCCCCTCTGGTCCCTGTTCAGATTCTCTATATGTTGCCAAAGGTGAAGGAGGCATTTGGTAGCCAGAAATCTTGTATGTCCCTTTTCTGTGGCCCATCCTACACCCCGTATGAGGTTGTAGAGTACTAGAGGTACTGGATTGCAAAGTTCTGTTCTATTTATTTCAACATTTACTACCCATAGAAGGGAGCTTCATCTATTTTGATCCAGCATAATTAGACTATAATTTGTAAATATTTGAGCACGATCCTGCAGAGTGACTTAGAAGAACTGGAGTAGAAAAGATCGAGTTCCTGAACAGAGAGCTAGCAAATACATTTCTGGTCACAGTATTCTTACAGATAAAACATACCTCACATGATGACTTTTAACAACCATATTTTGATTTTGGAAATGTAATTGAATAGACTACAAATTGAACAGACACCCTGCATTCTCACTTTTAGATTTTGATATTTTATATCTCACTAAATTCTCATTTATTTGTAATTATAATGAGGGAGAGGGATGCGCATGAAATTGACTTCTTGCTAGCATTCTTTACTTTTAGCTATTGACCTACTAACATATTACACAGTTAAGAAATGTATTGTTTTCATCTTTAATGTGATCATCAGTGATTTTCTCCCTTTTGGAGTGCTAAAAATGGTATTGTGTTATCTCAGCATTTAGTTCACGCCAGCCTGATTTGGACCTTGTTGCCATGGTAACTCTTCCTGCAGGAGTTTTATCAGGGGTTAAAGAAAATGAACACAGCTCATGCATCTGCAGTTAGTACCACTACTTTTCCAATTCCAAGTAAGACCTTCTCAGTCCACCTGTACATACTTCCATCATTTCCTACCTGTGTCAGCAAAAATTGATCTTAGCTCTATCATTAGGCTCTGTCATAACATGCTTTTAAACGGTGTGTGTGATATAAGGCTACTTGAGGAACCAGCTTGTTCTCTGGTTTCCAGAAATGACTGCAATGCCACAAGAGGGCCCTTGCAAAAATTAACATGTACACTACATAGCAACTTATTCTTGCTCTCACCTAAAATAAATTCTTTGCAGGACTTTCAGGATAATGGATGATATTCCTTGCACAGGTGCAGGTGCAGCCTCAGCCAGTTGCCATAGATGCTTGACAGTCAGCCAAGAAATTCTCTGCATGACTGCTTGAAATAAGCACTATTCCTGCCTGGCAGTTCCCACCAAAGCTTTCAGATGGGTTGGGAAGTTAGTCTCCCGCTGAAAACTGAGGGACAATGAACTGCTCCATCTGCATTCAGCTGATTCATTTAGCAGTGCAGAGCACAGTCCTGTCTTGCCTGTTCCTTGTTTTCCTCTAGTAGTTCAGTGGGAGTTAGGTATTTTCAAGGGCAGTACATAGGGGCAAGAAGTTTCTTTAGCTCCACTAGTTCTGACTGCAGATCTGATATTCCATGCTGAACAGAGCATCAATAGAGTTGGTTCCATCAATATGGAATCCAAACATATAGCTGAAAAAATGCAAAAGTCACAGTCAGAACATCACCCTAGCATAGTAAGTTCACTGAGAGCTTGAAAACTTGAGGCTTTGAAAAGACTTTTCTGGAGTTCAAGCGTTATTACTTTTACTAGTGTCTTTACTAGTGTCTTGTTTAACTTTTTGTTAATGTTTACTCTAAAAACATCACCTTCTTGGGACTGTTCCAGTGTCCAGTTATTCTCATTAGAAGCTATTCTTTGCATTTAACTTTAATTTATGTAACCCATAGCCAAAAGCTATCAAAACCCTGGACCTGTTCTGGGCACTCGCACATAATTCCCGTGAAGCCCTAGAAGCAATCAGATAGGAAATCCTTTCCCAGGAGAAAGCTGATTTGGGGCTAAAACTACACTAGTGATATACTGAAATCACATCTGCCCTTTGTTCTTTTGACAGGGCATATAAAATGCTTCCTGGGTAATATAAATACTGGCTAAATAAACCAGCATGGACATACTACCTAGGAATGTAACAGTGACCTCATTGAAATAAATCCTTACTCTGGATTTTTTGCTGTAACCCAAAAACAAGGACATCATCCCACGGACTCTTGCTGAGAGGACTCTAATTGAGTTATATTGTTATATTAGGAACCAGAGATTCAGGTAGCTAGCAATACTTAATCTTTAATTTTCTTGCCAGCTGGCTCAGGGAACTCATAACAAGGAATTTTTGTTTCCATGGATGTGATTTTAAAAGCCCACAAAAGAAAGTTCTTATGAAATCTTTTTACACAGCTACTGCATGCACTTGTCCATGTTGACACAGTCTGTAGCAATCAAGTGGGACGTAAAATGCATTCTTCAGTGTTTCATTTTAAGTATGTTGTTAACTCCCATTCTCATCCCCTTTCCCCAGCTTAGACTGCTTATTTATTTTAAGCATTTAAATGTTTACTTTATGAATAGATGACTCAGCCAAACACTGTGCTCTGTGTCCCCAGCAAGAAAGTAGGGTAAGAATCTGGACAACTTAACTGTGTTAAACTATTAGCATTTTGCTAATGAAGTCCACTTGGGCTTAATTAGAAAAGAGTTTCTAATATTCAGCCAGAGTTTTGGGTGGTTAAATGACCAGGGAGCAACTAATAACTAGACAAGCAACATATGGCTTGGAACAAGATTTCATGTCCCTAGAATCTTACCTTCAGCATGAAACCCCTAACAAAAAGTGTATGGTCATCAGAGAGCTCATCACTGCAGTTTTCCATCTGCTCCTATTACTGTTACTGTTATTGCTGTTACCACAGTGCTTATGAGCCACCTCAGGGATCTTCCACAAGAGTCTTGTTTCCATGAGTTGCTCCCAGAGAGACTTTCCAGAGGCCAAGTCTGATCGAAATGTATGTAGTCACACATACCAGTAGCCATCCTTTAAAAAACTAGTAATACTCCAACAGTGAAAGCTGTGTACCTTGTAGAAGAGAATAGAATTCTAAACTTGACAGAACTGCTTTGGCTTTGCCCTGAATTCCTTTTCAGGTGCATGTTTATACTTCTTTGTTTCTGATTTTTTAAGTATACCATTATTTCCTGAAGTATAAATCAAGATTTGTTGTTCCATTATTATTTAATTGTCATTAAAGTTGACACAAAAACATAAGAAGGAAATTCAGAGACAAGACTGTCACTCCAAATCCATGTTCCTGTAGATAAATTCTTTCTACCAGCTTAAGAAATGTCTCAATAAATGTGTGTGCACCTTTAAGAACTCCTGTCTTGGCCACATTCTGAAACTGGCCAAGCTTTGATATAACTGTATCTGTTTCAAAAGATTAATTTTAAACCAAAAAAATCTCTGATGGAAAGAATCTTTTTTCGCTTATTCTTTGTTTCACCTAAGCTTTTTTGGAAATTATGCTGTAGAAGGGTGTAACTGTGTATGATGTTCACAGAAGGAAAAATGGTCCTCATTTTATCATAAAAATTTGGAACTGTTGCTAAATTAAATTATTAATGAATATGTGATGACTTCAGGGCTCATTACACTGCTCTTTTTTATTTCTAAAATCTAGAATCCCGTGGTCTTCAAATGTGAAGCAATATCTTTGTCACTGAATAGGTATTGTGCTTTATTACCTCCTCTAATTATAAATAAAAAGCTGTAAATGTAACTTTCCACTTTTAAAAGTGAATTCTAGTGCAAGTAAACATCGTGTTAGAATACTATGCAGTTACATGCATTAACAAAAGCAAATAAAGTATCCATGAAAGGCAGGCTTTATATTAATTCTCTCACAGTACTAAGCAAATTTCTCATCAGCTGAAAAATGGTAGAGTGGTTTCTTCAAGTTGTTCATCTGGAATGGACTTTCAAATGACCTTTCCTAGGACATGGTCCTTGTCAGGACATGAGTTGGTGGCTGGTTTTGACATACACCCAGGTGTCGTGATATGCAGTGTCAGGACTCCGAGGCTGAATGTAGGCCCAGTTCATTCTGAGAGGGCAAGAGCTCAAGCATTCAAGATTTGTAAACATCTTAGGTTTGTTTACAGGGATTCAGGGTAAGTTAGTATTTTTGATGTTTCAGAGGGATTAAATGTCTCTACAGACAAGGCTAAAATCGTTTTTCAGACAAAGTTTATAGTAGCAAAGCTGGAATAGTTCTCATTTCAAATGTTGCATACAAAATGAAGTCCAGAATTTTATGTATTGCTTGTCATGCATTTGTAAAGCTTGTAGGCATCACATCCTTCTCCCATTGGAAAATAAATCCACTCTAGTTCTTTTTACTGTTTCCCGACTGCAAATCAATACAGTTTTCTGTCTGAAGATTTTAAATTCACTAAAATTAAGCAATACGGACTTAATAGAATTTACAGATTAAATAACATCTTGAAATCTCTCACTGGAGGGCCCTGTATGAATGTAATATATACGTAAAAATACTATTTGCAGATTGTGTTAAGAACCAATCTGAAATACAGAAGTCAAAGAAAGAATGGCAACATAAACAAAAGTGCCAGGCATCTTGTCTGTGGATTTCATTGTTACAATACTATATCTCAAAAGAATACATATTAATTTTATTTTTTTCATTTTATTGTTAGATATGTGAAAAATATTTCAAAAATGTATATACCTTCACCACAGCAAAAGGTATCTACTGAATGACCAGACACTGAGTCATTTTTTGTTTTCATGTTCATAGTTTCCTCCTTTTTGATATTCTGTTACCTAGTCTATCAGAAGGTACACAGTCATATTTAGCAATGTACTCCATTCCTGTCATATTCAAATAAGTACAAAGTAAACAACAAGAAAAAAAGAATTAGGATCATTTTAATTAGCAGTTTAGTAATCTTAAAATCCCTGGTTGGTATTCTGTAGAGTAGTTCAGCCTGCATGCAGCTTGAGTAGACTTTTCCATAATCACTCTGCATTATATATTAGTACTGCTCCACAGTACCAGTCATTTTCGTTGTTACATAAATATTACTTATCAACTATATTGTTTTTACACAGCAACTTAAAAGTGAGAAATGGTGATTCCAGGAATTAGGAATTTTCCCTGACTGATTTTAGGCTGCTCACCATCTACAACAAGCAGTCATCTGCATTTTCTTACAGTATGGTAGAAAACATAGGCATGGTTTGAACATCAGTGTTCGAATTATATATCAACAGCTTTTGATTTGAGATTTTTTTTGATTGAGATTTTGCACCTTTCAACCTGTTTGTGGTATTGTGTTTAACATGCCATCTGCAATGCTTGGTCACTGACTTTTCACTCCAAATATTTGCTGCTTTTGGTGCATGAGTGGGCACATAAAACATTTTTCTGCTCTCTGACAAGGTAACTGACATTTTTAAATCAAAGAACAGACAACAAACAGTCTTGCTCACTAGCAAATATTTCCTTTATATATAGGAAAAACAGATCATCCATCACAGGAACATTTGTGAATATCACATAAGAAAGAGCTAGTAACAGTTGAACCAAAATACTTGCTGGGAATCTGAAGATCTGCAGACTTTTTGAGCAATCAACCATCTCTCCTTCAGGCTCAGTGTGCATTTCTCCTTACCAAGGGACTTACTTGGTGTAACGTAAAATGATATGGTAGGATTTTTCAAAAGGATGGGACACTGTCATGTCTGCTGAACAGATTTATAGTTATACAGATAATTTTAATGATAAGGATTATGTGTCTTATGGTTTGGGTTATAAATTGCTTTCTGCAGGGGTGAGGAAGTCATTCACCTCATTTCCTGTACAAAATTGAATTTGTCAAGGCATATTATGGGACTTTTTATTGGATGGCTGAAAAGGGGAGTAAAAATTTGCCTTCTTCTGAAACACTAGGCTACATAGCTAGCCTAATAAAGCATGACAAATTCCAGTTAATGAAATTACAGTAATATTAAACAATACTGTTCCACATGCAATATATTACTGACACTTTCACCAATATTGCTTGTAGCAGAGTAATATGCTAAGAGAAAGTATGTCTAGTTCATGCAGACTGCCACTGTTTGAATAATGCAAAACTTCAATACTACAGGCTGACCATGGCACACAAAAGAAACTTGTTTGATCTCTGGTAACCATTGAACCAAGCAAGACTTTATGCCAATACTTCTGTAAGTCTATGACATAGCTGTATTTCATTGCCCTCGTGATGACCCTGTTTCTTCCCTTTCTTTGCCAGTGCAAGTGCAAAAAGCAGGACACAAACCTAAAAATTACTGTGAATGTTTTGGAATTTCCAGACAGCAAGTGTCAGATGACATAGCCTGTAAATTTGGCAGACACCCAAAACACATTACAGGCTAAAATGAGTCCAATAAGGGGTGTAAATGATGTTTGTAAATGTTTGGTAAAGCAGGAAGTTACAAAAGAATCAGCTTCAGCAGAACATTTTTTCTAGCAATCAGAATTAGAGAGTGAAAATTGTCTTACTAGAAAAGGAAAGAGGAAGCAGTAGGATGAGGGGCTTTTTCTCATGATTACAAAATCTTTTGGAAACAGAAAAGAAAGGAGAAGAGAATTCTTTTGAAATCTCAAGTCTGTGTGACAGAAAGTGAATTTATCCATACATACACATGCAGAGATACAAAACTCTTCTCATCTGGAAAATTCATTCCAAACCAATTACTGGATTTTGTTAGAAAATGAAGGAAAAAGTGGAGAAATCCACACTCTGAATAAAGCACTGCCTACACATTATTTGTAATATCTTTCCACTGAGCTCCAGAGGCACTGCTAATCAGTTGAGCTGAGGTGCTGAGCTAGCACCTTCATCAGCTTCTGAAGAGGCAAATAAAAAAAGCAGTTTCCATTTTAATTCCTGTTCTAGTTGCAGAGTATAATGCGATTATTCTCCAGGCAGAATAATCTCTAGTATCAAATAAGAATCTTTTGAAAGGAAAACAACTTTTGACTTTCTGAATGTAACCAGATGGCTAGCAGATAAAGCAAGGGCACTAAAGCCAAAGGTGCATATTTTGAAATGGATCGTCTGGTTAAAAAATATACCTTGATTTCAATAGGCAGGACCTTACATTCAATAGATCTTCAACGTTCTTCTAATGCCAGTGAGTTCATTATACCTGGACAACATTTGGAAATAATGTGCTGTTGTTCTGATATAGATGCAGACTAAACGCAGGGAAATCCGATTGAATTACCCTGCTTTTACAGCAGCTTAATTGTTAGCAAAATCTGGCTTCTTGTTTCTAGATATTTTAGTATTCCATGAATATGACAGATAAGACAGTCTGCTATACTTCAGCTGCTATACAATTTTTTTCATTAGAGTCTCAATGACCTCCCCGTAAAATTAGTTCACCGATTGATTTGTATTCCACAGGGTGCTCATTACAGCTACTGTTAGTGCACAGAATGCCATGAACATAAAAAATTACCCTAAAAATGGCAATTTCAAGCTTTCATTGTAAGGTCTTTTTCACAGGTTGAAGTCAGTCAAGCAGTAAGTAATTAAGACAATTTATTGTAGCATGACTGTATGCATTTCACCATATATTCCCACAAGAAAAGACATGGGAGACATCTACATTAGAATTTTCTTAAGCTTTCTTTTGTTTTTGTACTATTTTGGAGATTGGATATGCAGAGAACATGGGACAACTATCCAGTCTGAACATCACCCAAGAGCTTTACAGTGCCAGTCCATTTGCATTTGTGTTGATGCCTTAGCAGTATCAGAGTATCACCAGTATCACTTACAGCTAGTAATCCTGCTTAACAGAAGCCAAATAAAGTTAGTTCAGTCCAGGGCTGTGTTAATTGCTCCTGGAGACTCCAGAGGGTACAGTTACAGGAGACGTGCCTTGGTATTGCTTTTATTTTGTTGACCATTACCTGGCCTCAGTGCTCACAGATGTCTGGACTCCTGCAGAGTGCTCTGTGCAGATATGGCATTCTCTTCATGTGCAATAAAGAGAATTAGATAAGGCCACAGTTTCATTTCATTATAGTCACCAGAAAACAAAGAAACTTAGAGAATGTACTAAATGTTGTATTAACCACTACTGTAGTCTGTAAAGACTACAGACATTCCAGAAATATGTTGATTAGTAATTAGCACAAAGCAGATGGGAAATCATGCTGTCTCCCCAGGAAGTTAATGCAAACTAGATACAGTATTTATACATTGTTGAGACTACCCTGCTAAAATGTGTTTTAAATAAATAACAGAACTGGAATTATCTTGACATTCCAGTTAAAAATAGGTAAGACCAAATACCGAATTTTAAATTAGCTTCAAGTGTATGCTGAGAAGAGATCAGGAGTTCTCTGTATTCACAAATTATCATTCTTGCATTTAAATCCTATTTATTTTTTACAATGTGTTTTTTAAAGGCACCTGCTTTAAATTTATGGTTTTATTTGCCACCTCTTAAGACTACTGAACCTGCTGTTCCTCACTCCAGACCTTGAATGTAATTAATGAAAGATTCATTCTGAATGTGATTGGTACTTTCCTACCATATATATCATAGTTTGTTGTGTACTTTCCTTATTCAAAAGATTGGATGATCAGAGAATTGCAATTAATTCAAAAGGCTAAGGAATTTGGGCTACTGTTGAAAGTTGTGTTGAGATGATCCTACAAAGACAGAGAAGCAACTTCCTTCTTTTTGAACCAAGACGGTTCTGTCTCCAACATCAATCCTAAATGTGTGCGTGACAGTAATGAACATGGAGAATTATGCCCTCTGTTTAGCTGGGGGCTGTCATTTTGAGGTTGAGTGGTTGATTAATACACTTGCCTTTGCTGGGAAAAGAATAAACAAAGATGCTCGTACGTGGGCATAACTTAAACAGGTAGTTCTGATACCAAGTCTGACATCCATGACTGTTAGACTGTCAAGACTGTCAGAAATGCCCAAGAATGTGAGAAATTAGAAGAGGGAATGAAATAATAAATTCAATTTTTGTAGCACATGCTTGGATTTAATCCATCACTTTTGGAATATAAGGCTTTCTCAAATCTCATCCTCACCTGGAAAAAAACAGTGAGGAAATAGGAGAGCTGTTTTGATGTAAACAACTTTTTGCATAATGAGTTGTGGTTTAAGGACTAGGAATCCTTACTACATACATGCAAATGTCTTCTGGGACTTTAAAAGAAATATAAATCTCCTCCGATACAAGAATCAAAAAAGGTTTAAAAGTAATTTATTCTAATTGACAGTGAAATTCCTAACTGATATAATAATAATCTTCATCCTGTGACCAGAATGAACTAGAATACAGTTCCATGAACTGCATATTATTATACACAATTATTTCTATCTAACAGATTATTTCAAAGAGAATGATCAGAGTGATCCTGAACCCTCAGAGGACAACACCAGATATTATCAATCTATTAAGAAACACTTTGAGGAGAAAAAAAGTGGCTCGTCATCCTTTGTGTCCTCCATTGAAGATGAGCAAAAACCCCTGTTCTCTGGGATAGCTGACTACCCATCTGTAACAGAGAAAACCACAGAGGTGGACTTTGAAGAAATGGTTCATGCAACAGAAGAAATTCTTATTGACAAAAGAAGCAATTCTTGCAAAGGTAATCTAATTGGTGCTATTTTCTAAAGTTTGAGTAGACATCTTATTTGGTTTGATTATCAAAAATCATTTTCTTAATGAATCCTATTGATTCTTTACATAATAGTTACTTTTGTGTTTCCTGAAAAATTAACAAGAAAAATTATTTAAGATAAAAAAAATTGTTATTTCCCAAGAGGATTGCTATAGTTTGATACACTGGCCCTGGGACCGGATTATAGAACCTCCCAAAGGCTCTTCCAGGTTTTGTTAACAAATCATCTTGTAACTGAATTGTCTTAGAAAAGATATTTAAACAAAATCTTCAAAATTGTCAGCTAGTACTAGACCTCACTAAGTGCTCATGGATGAAAACCACATTCAAAGCAGTGAAGAATACTTCCAAAGGAGTTTGACATGCCAGGGTTGGGTGAGAGTACAAAATCCTACATAATAAGAGTTAAATAAATCTAGTGGTGGTCTTGCACACACACCAAAAAATAAATGTTTTCAGGTAATTAGTTCTATTCTCTGCATTGACAATGCACAACCAAAATTCAGTGAAAAATTCATAATAACTTGAAAGAATGCTATCCCATTTTGCTGTACATGTTGGTTAAAAGGAATGTTATTGCATCACACAGAACAAATCCTGACTTCTGTAAGTAAAATGTGAGAACAAAGATTTGGCCTTTTGTATATGACAAATGATCAAAAACTATTAAGCAATCTAAGTTAATTTTAAATAGAGTTAAATCACATTTAAAATTACACCTAATATACTAAAATGTTAATTTTCTCAGTGATGTGAAGGGAAATTAATGAAAAGCCTCAGATTAATATACAGCTACGGTGTTACTGAAAGTTTGCTTGTAATTGTTTCAGTCTGAAGGGAAGAATTAGATATTTACTGTTCAATGCTGTCTTCACTCCACAGTTTGTTTCCATTTGAAGCAATTTAACCATTTAACCATTATTCATTAAACTTTAAGCTTTTTGGCTATGATTTTAAACTATCCTAATGATTAATCAGGTCAAACAATATAATTTTTTTCATTTTAAATGAATATGTGAAGTCTGGTCTCATGTTAGGACCATATAAATGTGCACCTCATAAACTTGTTGCATACATACTGCAATTTGAAAGCTTACCTTTTCCCTGCTGGTAGCCAGAAACGTGTCCTTGAATCTATAGCAATGTTTCCCAAGACAACCTATTGCAGATTTTATTTGAGCTAAATTTAGCATGTATAAAGGTTACATATTTTGATTAAGACAGCATTTGGTTTTTCCCCACTCTGTTGTCTAGCATTTCTGGTAATGTGTGTGAAAGCTCATTACCTTTCTTGCAACTTTCATAAAGACTTCAAATTCAATAGAATAAGATCAGCTTTGACTGATGTATGTTTTAAACTAAATTGTTATTCCAACTATTAATAAGAGATCAGTTATAACTTATGATAAAAGTATTTATAAACGTAATTAAATTTTGAAATAAACTCTAATTGTATGTATGTATGTTTATAATCTACACGTGTTATGTGTATAATGAATATAAATGCACCTGTATAAAGCTACCTCAACTGTTTACTGCTGTAACTGATGCATATTTAGTTATCTTTAGTTTTGTTTTAAGCTTCGCTCATTACTGTTGATAAATAAAGAGACAACTAATAATAATGTATTGGATAATAAGGACAGAAGCTTTATAAACTTCTCTTCATAATCCTGAAAACCAAGTCTTAACATTAAAACATGTCTCTTTTGAGAGGATCTAATTATTTTTCCATAGCTGCTAATCTAAATACTGCAGAAAAATGTTATTTTCTATTCTCACTTGGTCATTATTTGGGCTATAAGGTTGATTCATTTATTGTTCAGATGAACCAAGTTACACATCTATTGATTTAGTTCTCAGTCTAGGATTCTTCAAGCCATGGAAGACCGTAGCTGGTTATAAATTTGTAACTGCTGTTCAGTCTTTCTGAGGATACTTGTGTATGTGAAAGTACCTGAAAATATGCTTAGAACAGTACAATAGTGTATCCTAAAAGAGATAAGTCAAGAGTCTTGCTTATAGCATATGAACTAATTTTATAATTTGAGTGCCAATTCATTTGCTTTGACACAAATTAAATGTTTATTTTAATAGTCTACAAATACATATTCTGGGACAAAAACTATCTGCAATTTCCCTGGGATAATCGACAGCATTAGAAAATATGAGATTTTACTGAATGATTTATTGTGTAAAATAGCCAACAACTTGGTTTTACAGGCCAGTAAAAAGCAGTGAAATGTAAGGACTATATTTTTAGTTTCTATTCCTGAAATTCACTGCTTAAAAATTAATCCACTGGCTTTACAACATCCATTATACCCACAGCCAGAGTTGAAAATTTTACCCCTGAATTTGTCATAGTTTGCTCCCTTCACTTCACTGAGAGCTTTCCAGCTTCTTTGGACACTGCAAATTGTGCCATGTATGCCCACTAAATCCAAATTACATGCTTCTCTGACATTGTTTTCGTCTTTCTGTTGGCTTAAGTGGGCTGAGAAGCTGAATAGGTTTCTGTGTAGCCAAATGAAATCTCTTTCCCCTTCCTTCTGTTCAGTGCATAAAATCAGTTACAGGTCATGTCACATGAAATCCAAACACTCTCTACAGCTCCAGGAAACCTTCTACCACCTGCTAACCAAAGAGTATATAATGCAGTAAGCACCTATCTCTGATTATAAAGAGGAGAAAGTCTCTTCCTCCACTTGGAGTCATGTAGTGAGAGCTCCCCTTCCTGACTAAATCTACTTGAAATACTAAATCTGAGCAGGAAAATCCTTTCCTTTCCTCGCCTTTCCTGTTTTGCTTATTTCTTTACTTAGAGCAACACTGCTTATAGATGTGTTTGAAAAGGATTAGCTAATAGCATTTGGACATACCTCTCACATGTCACCCACACTTTTTTCCTCTTTTCTTTGAAAGATGTCTCTTGCTGCTATGGTTGCTTAGAAAAAAAAAATCAGAAGTGTGAAATGAATGTAACCTATGCTGAGTTATCAGCATGCAGTGCCAGAAGAAGTGTTAGGAGAAGCCCTGAGCAAACCATTCAGGGACTGCTGAGGGATGTGGCATTCACATTCAACTGCCCATACAACCGAGGCTGATGCCTTATAAGCAGTCAAGGATTTTCTCCAGCTGTACATTGAAGCATCAGTCTGAGCACAGTAAGGACTTTTAATGCATTCTATAACTTCACATAGTTAAATAATTACAAATATGAACCTCATGGGAGTGGTACTGAACAGGTGTTAAAGTTTCAACAGCCTTTTTTTCCAGAGCAGAGGAGAATCTGAGTGGTACTAAGCAATTTTTGACTGTTTATATGACAACAGATTGACTCAAAGTAACAAAGACTGAGGATGGAAAGTAGTATATGTAAAACTAAGCAAAAGGAAGGAGTGCACCTCAGTTACGTTTGGATAGTAAGTTGCAGTGTTTGAACACAGAGACCTAAGAAATAGGAAGGACAAGAGGGAAGGAATTTGCACAGAGCAGGTACAGGCTGGGACCTGGAACAGTCGTCATTTTTTCTTT
>VXAA01006941.1:273591-333155 GCA_013399115.1 Anseranas semipalmata | reverse complement strand
TTTTTTTTTTTTTTTTTTTACAACAGGCAGGAGGTAAATAAATATAAAAGATTCATATAAAGACTAGGCTTTTATATACTGGTATATAAAATATACAGGATTAGAAGGGTAAATAAATTCAGCAAGCTAGCTGAAACTCTGTAGTAAGATCTTAATAATGCATTTGAGTTTTTTTTAAACTTGAAGTAATTTATTATCTCTACCTTAATCCAAATTTTTACCTGCACTTCAGAACAGAAAGAAAAAAAATATATATATATATATATATATATATTTTTTTTTTTACCATGAAGCTTCATTTAGTATTAAAAGTGACCTCTGACTGACCTAGCAATGCAGAGTATTTCATTCTTTTAGGAGTCACAGATTATTAAACAAAATGAACTGGCACCTTTCACACCACAGTACTGTAAGAGTCTCTGAAACATGCTTTACACACCAGTGTAAGGGTTAGGTTGGAGACTAGTGATGCTAAAACTACATCAATGAAAATCAATCTCCTTTTGAAAATAATAACCAGTATCCCTTTGCAAGCAGTGTGAGCTGCATTAAATGGCCTCTGTCTCAGAGAAAACATATCACACTTCGCTTACCTTGTTAAGACAAGCAGTGTTACAATTACTAGTAAGAAAGGCAGCTAGGTGCGGTCCAGCAACTTTCTCTAGAGGAGGCATTCCAATGCACTGTGATGTATATCAAATGTTGTAAATGCAATGCAGCAAGTTCTCCTTTTAAACCAAAAAGCTAAACAGTAAATACATTTCAGTAGCACATTCAAAGGCAAGAGAAGAGGTTTTAGACAAATCTCTGAAACACACAAAGACATTCAAGTACATCATTTAATACACTTAGTTTAGAAAAAAATATTTCTAATTTCAATGAATAATGAATTGCTAAAAATATTGAGAAAACTGAGGGTTCACTGGTAAAATAATAGAAAGAAAACTAAAGAAATAGGAGGCATTAATTGGCAGAACTCTGATAATGTTGACTATACAAAGCTACTTTGTTTATCTACAGCTTCAAAATATTAGGATGTTGCTATCATTATGTTAGAATTTTATAATTTTTGGATGTGTCCACTGTTATCTTTCCTTAAACTATGGTAAGGAACAGAGACAGCAAATTGCCACCATACCAAATTGACTTCCAAGGTTTTGAGAAACACTGGTAAGTGGGATGTTCAAGGGGTGCCAATCCTCTCTAACAGCATGTATGTAATTCTATACTTTTTTATGTTTTTTTTTTTTTTTTCCTATTAGATATCACTGATAAAAGAAACTGGGAGCAGAACATCAGGGAGTACCAGGACTCCCCAAGTCAGTCAGCACTACCCCATGTTACATGGGGCATCTGTGATACTGAAAGTGACTATGTATATGGGGAAGTGGAGAATCGATTAGATTTACTTCAAGAACAACTCAACAGGTAAAAACAGAGATAGTAAAAATGTATTTGTGAAAGGGTACATAATTCAACTGATATCAATGATACCACAGGAGGAATGAATTTGCGCAGGAAGTTTCCAAAAGCATTCATATCTTTGGAAGCTCAAAAGTACAAAAATATGCATAACAGGAATATCACTTTGTTATTCATATGAATTCATAGCAGCCTAAGTAGCACCTAAATTCAGCCTTCCAGATTCTGGGGAAAAAAACTATTCTGGGAATGATGAGTACAAAATTTTTAAATCACTACCAGAATATTCAAGTCACTTACCTTTAGGTACCCACATTAGTGACTCTGAGTTGCCTTTCTCCTCAACTGACTCCTTAGGTAGCCTAGGAGTCCAACTTTTTAACCAAGAAACCTTGGTGCAAGAAACCATGAAGCACCTAAACTTGTTAAATTTAAGTGCCACCTCTACCAGAATGCTGTTCTCTAAACATTGATTCCTAGTTATTCACATGTCCACAAAATGGTAATTTTCACTATCTTCAATATCTGAAGCATTTTTTCTTTTCTGGAGTATTAAAGTAAACCAGCTACTTTCCTTAAAAAGAGAGCATTTATATTCCAGGCAAACTTCCTTTTGCGACTGTCTCTGTAATAAGTAAGACATGGGAGTACTCAAAGGCAAAATACTTAACACCTGTTACAACAGAAAACACAAATTTTCCTCATCAGAATACATTATTACCTTGCTTAATAAAATGTCTCTTCCTTCTCTCTTTTATCTCTAATATATTGCTCTTTCCTGGCAGCTAAGCAGCATAGCTTATAGCATATTAAAAATCCAGTTACAGAATTTTGATCCATCATCCACTATAGTTTACCATGTAATTTCACTTAATTTTAAATTGCCCTGTGCTCAGGTCTTCGGCTTTTTTATTATTTTCACTCTGAAATTCCATTCCTTTCTATCCTTTTCCGTGACAAGTACTATGCAATTAGGGCACTCAGCCCTAATTGTGCTTTAGTAGCTCTTCATTGGCATTCTGTGCTGTATATTTTAGCAATCAGTTTAAAGCCAGGTTAACTGTATATTGCCTCCTTCATCTACTATAAGCCAATCAAACCACAGTATTTTTCATTTCTGAATACTGTAGAGTACATTAAAAAGACTTTTAACTTGCAAGCCTAAATTGCTGTAATTTCTAATTGCAGTAAAGTAATCCAAGTAACTGTAAATGTCACATAGCCAAACATCTGCATGTTCCCTTTTAACAGTGTGTAGCCTTTCAGTTATATTTCTCTTCCTGAAATCTTAAGCTCTTGAAGCTGAAATTATATCTCAAGTTTACCCATAGTTTTACCAAAGTCTTACATAAGTTCTCAGTATTTTTGAGTGAGAGAATACCAGTGTTACTGATAAACTAAGATTTAAATTGTTATGAATTTTATTAAATCATTTTATTCTTTAACTCTTTTCATGTTTTTAAAGCTTTTCATGCTTTCAGGATTTTGGGCCTTGCTGGATCTTCTATGAATGTAACAGACAATATTCCGTCTTGCTTATGTCAGATCTGACCTGCTGGACTGAAAAGCAAGGTCACTTTTTCTTGTCCTTTTCCATGTCAAGTCAGAGGCTTGGCATGCCATTCAAATTATTAAATGGATATAGAAGGCTGGAAAGCCACTGTAGCAGGAATATGTCCCTAGGCCTATCTTTGTTTCTCATCTTTAAGCCATTGGAATTTCATGGAGACTCTGGGCCAAGCACCTAAGGTTCTCCTGTCTTTTTCCTTGGGTGGCATGACATGGACCTGTTTCAAAGTCTGGAGAAAGGAGGGAGAAGTTATATATGCAATAATGATGAATAAACATTACTAGACATACTCTTTGATTTGAAGTACTCAGAAACCCTTATCAAATGCTGACAAAGTAAGAAGGGAACCATTTCAGAGTTAATTCAAAGCAAAAGATAATTGCTGATGCAAGTCCTCCAATGCTAAATCCCCGTTATGAACTGAGATGTTAAACCTCAAGTTTAACAGACAGAAGCTCTCTGGATGGTGTCATGCTGCTGCTGAAGTATTTTCCCCTGTGGTATCAGCATCCTGCTTGTGTGAGATCAGCATATTTGCAAGTAGCAAACAACCCAAGAGGGTGAATAGGGCATGACTGACTAACCTCTGGGTTTGGGCCTTCCAGTATAGGAGCTGTTGCCACAGAGCCAGCTTCTCCCAATAAAGAAACAGCATCCTAAATAGCCTTTGGGCATACCTTTCAGATTAATTTCATAGATGCTTTTATAAATAAGTGACACAGGTGATGGACAACTCCAACATGAAAAAATAATAATAATAAAAAAAAGAAGATCGTGGTGAAAGCAAAATCTGTCAGCACAGGATCAATTCTGCTGCTGTAGGGAGTCCAAGTAGTAACATTCACAACATTAAAGGCTGCTGACAAAGATTTGTTTACTCTGTCAGAAGATGAATTGCAATACAGAAGGCTGTATATCTGCATTACAGACTGTCATAGCATGTTTGTAGCCTTCAGGCAGCTGGGGAGGCACACCAGGCATTACTTACTGCTGAGCTTGTCAATGATATTGGTAAGACCATTTGAAAATCATTTCAGTGCTATAGAACTGTAAGTATGAAAAACATAAGCAGCTTAAGTGTTTCAGAAGTCATAAAAATTTATGAAAAGGGGAAAAAAGAGAAAAGAGCTACTGAGTTTGAACATCAGAAATGTTGAAATTAATTCTATGGTCTGAATAAATTTTCACAATTTTCAAGTAAAGAAACTTGGTCAGCTGTTTTTTTTTTTTTAAGTGATTTTCTTGAAGGTATATTTCATTTTCTAACTGTGGAAGAACACGAATGTGGTTTTCTGCTTATTTCAGTACATTCTATTAGCATTTGGGAATGTCAGAATTGTCAGATATATCAGAAATAGCATCCCATCCTAAGCCAGTACAAATCAATTTAGTTTCAATGAAGAAAGTACAGTTATTCCCCTTAATTACAAAAAAAAAAAAAAGATCTGGTCCCTTGTGTTACTTTTTGTTGCAAACGTAAAGGACAGTAATGAACTCATTCTTAATGTAGCAAAAAGATCAGAGACAAGCAGGCAGGTATGTTCTGCAAAGGAGACGGAGCGCTAGCAAGCTCTGGAAGGGCTCAGTACTCCCTCTTCTGTTCTTTCCTACTTAAGACATGCTCATGTCATAAAAAGCAATAGCTTTATTAATAAGCTGCGAGTCCCTCTTGAATGCATCTGTAATCAGTATGTTAAAATATACCCATTCCTGAGCATGTGTTAAGTGATTTTATGTTACTTCTCCAGGCTTGAATCCCAGATGACTGCTGATATCCAAACCATCTTGCAGCTTCTGCAAAGGCAGTCAACACTCATCCCACCGGCCTATAGCATGGTGACTGCGGGGGCAGAATATCAACAGCCAGCAATCCGGTTTACACAAAAGCTTCATCCTGTAGCATCAATTAAAACAGACAGAAGTTTCAGTCCTTCATCTCAGGTAGGTACATGTCCAATAGGATAAAAAGAGCCTTGTTAGTCTTGTTAGTTTATGATGGAAGAAATGGATACCAATCTAATTGCTTGTTCATTAGTTTAAAGAATATGAAATTATTATTCTGATCTAGCACCTCCAAAGTGGACTTTGATACCATAGTTTCAGAGGCCACACTTTCTATGAGGGTTTTAGAGATTCATACAATGATATTATAATCAGACCAATTTACTTAATTATCATGCATTTCACAAAAATTAGCAGAAGCAAATATTAGATACGGGTGTAAACCACAAACACTCTCCTAGCATCATACCTGCCTGCATGGGTGCATCTGACATAGGTCCAGTTCTTTAAGTCCTGAGAAATACCAAAACTGTTTTCATGAAGGTAGAGGCCAGAGAAGTCCAGCTGATGCAGCAGGGTGGTTATACACATATGGAAGTGGGAGGGACCAAAAAACAATCTTGTGTCCAGTCCCTTGCCAGTGCTGGAAATGTGCACATACAGAGCTGCTGCATACCTGCATTTCCCAATACATGTTTTCCACCCCAGTTCTGTTCGGGCAGAATTTGATTTTCCAAATTTGTTTGGCATTTCTGGAATTTAACAGTTTGGACAAAGATGTGGCATGTTATTTGCAGGTAGGCTGCAGCATATGATTAGTAAATCCAGCGTGCTTGGATGTGTCAGATTCCTCATGCGTATGCTGAAACACTTTCAGGCACAGTAGGTCCAACACATCCTGAAAGCATCAGTTTGCATGCGTAAAGATTATCAGGGCAGCAGACATGCAGTGGTTTTCAAGTGTTTACCCACCACGTATACGCCTACCTAAAACATACACATATCTCTGTCAGAATAGAAATACAGCAACCCTCTGCAAACAAACAACAGCAGGCATGCTGCACACTTCACACAGATTCAGAATTTAAAAGGAGAACTAAGACGGGAATCCAAATGGTTTTAATGTTTGGACTGAAGCAATTCCAGAGGTGCAGTCTGAAACTACAAATTCAAGAATACTGAAATCCATACTCTTAGATTGGGTCTCAGGAATATTCAGTCCTTGAGAAAGGACATATACGTGCATCTTGATGTCATATGAACAAGACTGAGGAGGGGAAAAAATTCCCAGACTTCTACAATTAATCAACAGAATTGCATTCAATTACATTAAAGCAAATGCAGTACCATGTACAAATATTTCAGCACACTGCTTAATTGTCAAACGTGGTTTTCCAGCAACAATCTGAATGTGCTAATTTTGACGAGAAACAAGAGCCTAGAAGAGACTGATCTAATTATTGCCATCTTATTTTTTCTCCTTTCCAGTGTCCTGAATTTCTAGACCTTGAAAAATCGAAACTTAAATCCAAAGAATCCCTCTCAAGTGGAGTGCATCTTAACACAGCCTCAGAAGACAACCTGACTTCTTTTCTAGAACAAGAACATGACCAGTCTGTAGAGCGTCCCCCACAGCATTGTAAAACTTATCTCCAGCCAGTTAGGCACCCTTCCTTGCCAGAATCTTCACTAAGCGCTGTAGGAATCTTGAGTCTTCATAGGCATGTTTCTGATCCTGGTCTTCCTGGGAAATAATACTTTTATACTATTACTTCACATAAAAATGTAAGTGCTTTTAATGGCTGTTTTTCCTTTTTTGTATTTAAATCCTCTATACTTGACTCAGGGGCTACAAGGAATATACCATTATATGCAAAAGTACTGTATATTTTCCTAAATCTGAAGCTTGTAAGGTAAAGTTGAGCAGTTCTGATGTAAATATATATATATACACACACACTAACTGTATGTTCCAAATGTAAAAACTGCCAGCATTCTCAAGGCACCTTATATTTTTATTTTTTTTTAAACAACATGCATGTTCTAAAATTACAGTTTACGTTGCATGGAGATGACCATTTACTGCTGTCATGGAAACAGTATTTTGTTACGGATATGTTTTGAAAGCAAATAGGAGACCAATAACAATAATTCACACAGAAAAACTCCTACCTGACCAATCTAAAATTCAAGTAAAATCTTCTGCTGACTTTTGAAAATTGGGTTATCTTTCTTGTAGTGAGCTTTTTACAATAAATGGCAATGATTCTGCATCCAGAGAAAGAATAAGGTAACCAAGACTTCTGGGTTCAAAATAGTTAGGACATAGAAACCAGCCTCCTTCCAAAGCAGTTGAAGCAGGGCAGTACTTTAACAGACAGGAAAACTGCCACGTGCTGGAAGGTATCACTGCAGATTGCACCCACAAAACTACATACATTAATTGAATAGTTTGTTTCCAGTACTTTTTTTTTTTTTTTTTAATTCACATCAAAGAAGTTAGCTGTCATGAGCAGGCAGGTACTCTTCATCTGTCACACAAACATAATCAAATGCAATAAATCTAATTTCTATATAATGCAGAAGACTGTGTTCCTTTTGTTCAATACAAATTATTAACAGCCTGTATGATTAAAAAATACTTAACAAATTTTTGTTTTATAATTATAAGGGTGGTTTTTGCAGTTCTCCCTTTTTACTGACTGGCCCCTCTACAATGATCCTAGATAGGGTATAGATGTATGTGGACACATATACCACACACACATTCCTGTATGTGTGCATGTGTGTATATTATATATGTACATATGTGTGTACGTATGTGTGTGTATGTTTATATACACACATACACACAAGTGTGTGTATATACCTACACTTACATGTATGAGTATAGATATAGAGTTATATATATATATATATATATATATGTATATATGTAAGATCACTCTGAGGAACAATTGTAAACTTTCTTATTACAAAAGAAGTAAGCTTAGCTTGTGTCCAAAGCTGACTACAATAGAATAAAATGATTTAAGGTCTGTAGGCTTTAAATACAGTATGTACTGTATATGCATAATGCTTTGTGAATATTTAGATTTAATTTTATTAAAATATTATTCTGCTTCAAATGTTGTGTTTATTTTAGAAAAAAATGACCTTTTTATTACTATTTTTAAATATTTAAAAATGTTCACATGATTTTATAATCTTAAAGCTTTAATGTGAAATTCCTCTAGGAAGAGAACTGATTTCAGAAAAGCACGTAACCCAGTTAGTGGGTGAGCAGTGAAATTTTAACTAAAAATCACTCTGCTCTAAACTAGTGTGCAGAGTAATGCAGTAGTGGCTGACCCTCAAATTAATAGATACCTGCATTGTATGTTGGGGTCAGAATAGTACGTAACACCTGTAGTCATACAGACAGTAGATGAACACAAGGTGGCTGAATCTTCTCTCATTTAGAAGTAGTAGCAAAATACTGAGCAAGGCCCTGCTTTATCTTTACATATAAAAATACAGAAAAGAATTAACTGAATACCTTTGTAAGTTAAGAGAACCCAACCCTTCTCATACAAGATCAAATTTTCTGCTGCCTCATATTGGTTGATTGTTGATAGGCCCAAATCTTAGGACGTGCTGACTGCTCTTACTTATACTGCAATGACGGGAGTTCTACACAGTTTAGTGCCATTAGTGTAGGATCAGGTCCTAGGTGACAGCATCATTGGGCCAGTTAGAATCTCTGCCTGCATATATTCCACTGAAACAGGAGTGAATAACAAAGTGAAATAGCTTCTGGGCTTTGTTGGTTTTTTTTTCCTCAATAGCAAGCATTAACAACTGCTCTGTCTCAGTCTAGTAACTAATACTAGTACCTGTTATAAAGAACAAGTTAGCACAATTTCTAAAAAAAAAAAAATGTATTTGTAGTTATGCTATATTTAAAGAGTCTGGTATAATAAAATTAATGAAAAAAAGTATAATGTATGAACATTGCTTTAAAAAACGGCTTTTGCCCAGTTTCATCACTTTGAATTTCACATTTATGCCAAGAGACTGAGCAAAACAGGTAGACTGAGGAAGGAGAGATGGGGAAGAAGAAAAGCAAAAACTGTCACAATTGTTCCAAGTGAAGGAAAAACTCCATCCTTTACTCCTTGTATTGGCTCAAAAAGGCTTTGTTTCTTCCCTTCTCTTTGTCTGTATTTATCAAAAAGAAAAATCTGAAATGGGGGCAACTAAGGGAGACTTTGCATAGCACGGAAATGCTAAGCTCCCTAGACATCTGGCAGTGAGTGAAGAAAAAAAACACAGAAGATGACAACTTGGTTGGCAGTAGTCTAGCTCTCCCTTCCCTGCCAAAGAAAGACCTGCCTTCTCAGATACCTTCTTTTCTTGTTTAAGTACAGTGAAATAAATGACGAGTCACTGCTTCAAGCCTTTTTTCTTCTAGAGGCAGGTACAAACCATTGTTCTGGGAAATATGAACAGCAAGAATTCTCTTATTTTCATCTTTCCTGGGCATGGTTCCCCTTAAGCGCAGTCCATTTCTGAAATTGTTCTGTCATCCAAATAAAGCTGGGAATAACACAGGGATTGCACACCCATACATCAATACACAGCTATAACATATCCGTAGAGGCTTTCAGAACTTTAGGAGATTTTGGTCTTGGTCTTGCTTGAGCCCAGGAAGACTTACCTTGGCTATTTACATTTAAAACTTGTGGGTAAAAATACATATACATTATAACCTGTAGATAGAGAGAAATATCCTGGAAATTCAAGAATAGCTAATGCACTGAAATATCAAAGCAATCAGGACAATCACTCCAACTGTGAGAGTTACCATATGAGCTGTACGTCCCCTGCACTACATCTGTTGCAGAATAATGAACTTTGCTTGTAGAAACTTGCTGCCAAATTCCTCTTGTACTATCCTCAGTCAAGTCCAGAATAATTCTATTCAAGACAAAGAGATAGCTGCCCTCTACTTCTTAACAAAGAAAGCTTCCAGATTCAGTATGAGTTAACTAACAATGTTGTACTAAGAGCATTACAGTGATGGACAAAGCAGGAAGTACTAAGCTGGTGCCTATATCCTCTAAGAGGAGCAACTGCAAAGTGAATTAAAATCAGTCTGATAAGCAAGACCTGTATGCCAAGTCTGCTGTAAGTACTGACTACTGGTTTGCATCTTTTATTTTATATTTACTGATAGTAATTTGTGATACTTGATTCAAACCTGCATCATTACTTGCAGCTGCTTCAAATGATTGCAATCATATGTTTAACATTTCCTGAGTTGTTTTTAACTTCTTTTTTTGCACACAGCAAAAGAAAATGCAAACTCCACACTCCTTATCTGTTTACTTATCTCTTACCTCATTATCACTAATGCAAAGCCCACTAAAAAATACAGGTGGATGCAGTTGTTTGATCTGTAGCAGCCATGCACAAATACCGAGGAACCTGGTCCCACTTCCAAATTTAAAGTTTTTCAAATTTAAATGTTTAATGAAAATATTAATTGTAAATCGTAAAATTGCTTCAGACCTGAAACAGACTTGGTATGCAGCCATTGGCATAAATAATTTTTAAGTAGCCTCTTACCTACTTTGAATAAGAAAAGCATGCAGAATATCCTTTATACACGGTTACTCTGAACCTACACTTCCCTTAAGTTTTATTAGGAATGATAATGTACTCATGTCATACAGCAGTCAATGCATCACATATACTACATCTCCTTCATGCACCAACTTATTCTAAGCTTGAAAAAGAGACTCTAATAGAAGTTAACCAGCAAATAGCTTAACAGGAGAAAAATAAACACAATCCACAGAACAGATCATATATGCAAATCATCATAATCCTCAGTTTTATCAATGATATCAAAGGAGCATGTCCTGGACCTTGTAATTGCATGAAGGCATCACTTTGGAAAGCTTACTTTCTCTTACTGTATATCCATGTATGAGTAGTAGATGGAAATGCATTATTGAGGAAACATTTTTCTTCATCTAGCTACTTGTTTTTTTTTTAATGCCCACTCGGGAAATTTTGATTATTAACAAAAATAGAATATAGCTATTCTCTTTGGAATGGAAATTAGATGGACCAAAGTAAAGTCTCCCACAAGACGGATTTGCCCCTGTTATGCATTATTTACATTTTCTATGCTGAAACTTCATGATATTGTAAAGTTGGAAATACATAAAAGTTTGAAAATTTAATCTAGATAAATACTTCATTATTATAAGCTGTGGTAAATCCTGTTTGTATAACAGGTTTTTATATAATACAGTTAATATAAGTTTCATTTTGCTTTCAGAAAAGATCTCCTGGAAAATTGTTTACTGTACAAATAAAAGCACTTGTACACTGCACATATACTCAGTACTCTATATCACCATAAAAATTTATTTGCAAGAAGTCTAAATATGCACAAATAAATGTATTACACTTATTTCAGTCATGAGCAACAGGATGTGAATATTTTATTTGTGACTGACTTTAGTTACTACAATGCAAGCACCACTAACAGGGATCCAAAAGTTTGAATATTTCAGTGTCAAAAATATAATTCAAAAAAACTTTGCACAATATTTAATACACTCATAACACTATTGGAATAAATATAAAATCACACAATTACACAGGACACCACCCACTGGCTTGAAGTACACAAAATAGAGGCACAACGTTAGACCTTTTCAGAAATTCCTATGCACACAGTAATCTTCATGCAGCATACTGAACTCCAACCTCAGGTAAAACTGTAAGGTACGTCCATGTCTAGTCCCTCTAAATTCAGTGATTGAGGAATTCAAAATCTAAGATAACTCCCTGTTACAAAATCTGGGTAATGAAGCTGACAATTGTTACCCATTTCAGGCCACATTTTCAAAAATGAGTTTGATAGAAAGTGCTATTGAAATACCTATCTTCAAGCCAGACTTCTGTTCCTTAAGTCATTCTCTTTTAGAGAATCTACAGTGAATCATGGAGTGGGTTTACCATGTAAGGCCTACTCAGTGATTTTACTGATCTAGACAAAGAGTCATTGAAAGCTTTTGAGATAAACTGAGCTCTTAAAAAGAAAAACGTAAGAAAATACAGATTTCCTTGGGGAAAACCCTCAGGTGGCATTAAAAATACAACCAGTTGGTGGCAATTCCAGCTGTATTCAAATAGTATTACCTAACCTTGCCTCACACAGGGGGGAGGCACACAAAAAAAAATCTACTGTATTGCAAAAAGCTGGAGGAGTAGGCAAGTTTTACCTAGAATATTTTGGTTGTTAAAGAATCCATTGATATGGTTACTTCAAACTGCCAGATGTCTTCATCTGAGACATCTGTCACTACTAATGAAAAAAACACAGATTAGATTAGCATCTAGAGTATTTGATGTTTTATTTGTGTAAGCAAGCTACCCATTTACAAGACATGGCATATATATGTATATGCCATAAGTTTTCACTTTTGTAAATGCAGTAAAATGCAAAAAAATTTTATTGCCATGAATCATGCACTTAAAAATCAAAGTACTCAGTTGAAGTACGTCTTATCAGATAGGAAGATTAAAAGCTCTCCAATAGCTTCCATTCACAGCAGCTCTTCTAAATGTGAACTTTGACAGGTTGGTGATCCTCTTTTCCTCCAGCAGTTCGGCGTTCAGAGTGCCATGCTGCACTGCAAGAAATAGAAGAGGAAGTAACAGACAATTCAGTGTATAAAGATTTTGGATATGTGACAAGTACTGTTATGCTAGCCATTAATGAGATTCAAAAGGAGTGGCTTACTTCCATGCTGCCAGTTNGGGGGGGGGGGTACCACCCACAACTCTAAACCTTAGAAATAAGATGAGAAAACAACTTGCAACTTATCTACTAGATGGAAAGCAATCACAGAATTGTATGAAGAGATATTCAAGGCTGCTTCTACTTTCAGATTTTTAGCAACAAAGAATAGTTCACATCTAGTTACCCATACTCTACTAATAAATTCTGCAGTTAATCCAGCAATCACTTCCCATACCAATAAATTTAAAAAAAGATACCACTAACAAGCAGAACTATTCTCAGTAATAACCTACAGTAGAAGAGCAATGAATACCACAAAAATAATTATATTTTCAATATTATGATTCAAAGTGAATTATATGTTAATACTAAGCAATGACAGCGACCATCTTTTTTTAAAATAAAGGGGAAAAAATAATCCATACTAAGAATACCCTGCTGCTTATTTATTTTTTCCATCAGTCTACTAGGGAACCAACTGAAATTAACTTCACTATCTTGGACAAGCCTCCTTAAGATCGTGATTTAATTTTGAAGGCTGACAGAATTAGATTAGGTAGAAAATCCAGTCCTCTCGACTTCTTACCTCAGAAGGCAGTGGCGATAACCTTTCCAACACTGAGCTATACCTGCCTGCCAGAACAAAATACTCAGTATCTTACAAGAATAGACCCCATTGATTCCATACGTGCATATTACATCTCTGTAGTTCTTCAGCATTTAATTCTCCATGCTGTAGAACAAATGCACACATTTGTCACAGTTGACAACTCACATTTAACTTGCAAAAAATATCAGTGATTATTAACGCATTAGATTATCTGTAGTGATAACTAAACTTTCTTACATTGCTTAACAAGTCATTGTAACAGAAGAGCAACTGATTTAAACCAGAAACAGCAAGCAGAATTTTTTTCTTAAAGATCGATGGCAGTGAACAGGTTAAGCATGTAATTAAACATATTCAAAAACATTAGCAAAGTTACAGTATCTTGTAAAATGGAATTTACATACAAAGATAGGCAGTATGTTGACTAAAATTGTGGCACATTTGTTTTCAATACTTAGCAAAGTTTCTTCCAAATTGTCAGCATTTTCACATTGAAATAATTAATAGATGCTTTTCCATCACATCTCCTCTTGATATTCTTCTAGTGCAGGGATGTTACTCTCAACCCAAATTGGGAAATTATATTCCAGTTATCCGTATTTTTCTGTAGTTTATGGTAGTTATTTTTCTGTAGTTTATGGTAGTTACCAATTTTGTTTGTTTTTATATTAACTTCTTTGGGCTGCTGCTGGCCAGCTTGAAACAATTCATATTAACTTCCTTTCACAAACAAAGTTTTCAGACTGGTTGTATCACAAGGAAACAGCTGCTATTTGCCACTGTAAGCAAGTATTGTAGCCTGCTCCAACTGAGCAGTAAGACAATCTAAAAAAAACAATGTAAAGCCACAAAAGTTAACTTCTTGATGGTTTAAATGAACACATTTGACTTCTCTAACAGACTCAGAAATGTGCATGAGCTATGTTAATGCACCTCAGCTGACAAATATTAGCTCATTAAACAGTGAGCTACTTACTTGGTCATTTAAAAAAAAATACAGTAAGATTCACATTCCCCAAAAAATCATACAGGAAATATTCAGAGCTCGATTTTAACAGCGGTTAAAATGACTACGTAATATACACACACAGGCTGTGTCAGGGCAGATTGGGATCTTGCTGTTTAAAAGGCAATAAACAGAAAGCACCGAGCCTTTGTTCTGACACACATGATACACAACTCAGAGGACCTTCACTTCTTAGCAATATTACTTTAACTACACACTTCCTTGTATCTCTCCAACATCCAGCATGATAGCCTGCATTGTTTTCAGAGTGCATCAAAAATATAAACATTTAGATACTAGTGATTACAAATAAAGTGGAACAACAAACAAGAGCATACTATAAAGGCCAACCTAAAATCTTAACATCCAAAACCACACACACCTCCCCTCTAAGGGTTCAAAAATCAGGAAATAAATTCTGCAAATGCCTATATTAGATATTCTTAAAGTAATTCAAACCAACATTACCCAAGACAAATGAGTAGTAAGATCACTAAGTTTACACCCGAACACAGATGAATTTAAACTGAGCTCTCCCCTGACTGCTCTGAGAGATTCATAGAAAGGCCCTTTCCTGGGATAATTCCTGGGATAAATTCCTGGGAGCTCAACACTCTGCTCGAGAAAACCAGGATTTTGGCATGGTTAATAAATGTAATGACAGAGGCTACACCTAAGAAAAGCAGAACTTTTCAGTGAACCCACATCTTAAGAAGATTTTGGAAAAACATTAATTTCTGATTCATGTAAAGCTTTAAGTATGGTTATCTAGAATACAAACTTTCCAGTATCATAGCTTTTACTAAGTTATTTCATTGCTGAAAAATGAAGAGAAAGTCAAAGATTTAAAAGCTCACCAATTTTAGTGAACTTGCTCCATGAAAAGGTCTAAGTTATATTCTACTCCCTTCCCCTCCAAAGACTTCGTACCTAATTTTGCACCCTTCCCACACCATCTTTTCAAAACTGTGCAGATTAAAGCCGCATTCATGAAGACAGGCAGACCCACACAAATTCCCCAGCTACATTGCCTCATTCATACTAAAAATAATTTGCTTACACACTGCATGTCACAAAGGAGCACAGAAATCATCTTCATTTTCAAGAAAATGACAAGATGCTATTTGCAACAATTAATGCAAAGACAAATTTCATCCACTTCAGTGGTGAAGTAGGATTAATAGTATTCTGATACCCAGGGAAACATTATGCTCTTCATTTACACTTTCCCTTACTCCAATGCAAAATTAGATGCTCACTGTAGATCCTCCCAGACTCAAACCATGTTAGAAAGTCTCCATAGTGGCAGGCCTCTCAGAAACATGAGACACACTTTTCTATGGGTGCATGCTCACACAAAAAGAGAAGAGAAATAAGCAAACTATATGGCTTAAAATTTAATGAGATGATCATACTTCCAAATAGTAAAGACAAACTAAAAATTCAATGAAATTCAATTCAGATATATTTCACACTTCCCACGTTTTTGTGAACTTCAGAATTACCTGTTCAGTTCTTCAAGAGCCCATGCCAATTATTCCCACCACTCTACTGGTCTTACTAATTGGTAGATAACACATTGTGATTCCCTCATACTTAAAACTGAAAGTGTATTCCCCCTACAAAAAAAAAAAAAAATTGTATTATAGTATTACACATAAAGAATTCTCTGAAAACTAAGTGCTCAATTAAGTTTTTTAAAAGGACCCCCAAAAATACAATGTTGTATCCCTTTATTCATACTATGTTACATAAATAGATTGCTGGAGCATGCCCAAAGAAGGGCAACAAAGCTGGTGAAGGGTCTAGATAGTCTTACGAGGAGCGGCTGAGGGAGCTGGGGTTGTTTAGCCTGGAGAAAAGGAGGCTCAGGGGAGACCTTAGCACACTCTACAATTACCTTAAAGGAGGCTGTAGCAAGGTGGGGATCAGTCTCTTCACTCAGGCACCAAGCGATAAGACTAGAGGAAATGGCCTNCCTGGAGGTCTTCAAAAAACATACAGGCGTAGAGCTTAGTGACATGGTTTAATGGTGGTAGCACTTGTCAGTGCTAGGTTAAAGGTTGGACCAGATGATCTTAGAGGTCCTTTGCAACCTAAGTGATCCTATGATTCGTGCAAGGAAAAAAACATCATGTAAGCAAGGTTTGTAATGTTGTTATATATAAGTACTATATATATATATATATATATATATAGTACTTAAATCAGACATGAAATGGCTGACACCAGTAACCAGAACTGTAATAGAAGTTTCTGTAGAGGCTGGTATGCCACTGATTTTGACTAGGACAATAGACTTGTGTACAGAAGCTGCAAGTTACCAGTCACTGGTGATGGAAGCAAGCCACTTCTAACAGGCAAGCAAATAAACATTATGTTTTCTGTGTTACACAGAGTAAAACAACCTCATCTGATGGGCATGAAACCCTAGCAAAGAACATGCCTTTAGACTGAGATTCCTCTTGGCCTCAGAAACAGTTTGTTAAGACACTTTAGAAAGTTGACTGTGCATATGTACATATAAATACACACACGTGTAAAAATAAACACTAATTCACTGAACTAGTTGGATCAAGACAAGCCTTGGGGAAAACAGAAAGAAGGAAAGAGGCCTCTTTTGGGGCCCAAGTTTCCAGAGTTTCCTTAGCGCAGCTGCAAATGGCTCCTGCAGATCACATTAAAAAGTACCTTTATTATATTGCAAAAGTAGCCTCAGATCTACAGTTCTGAAAGAAGTAAAGCCCATAAGAGATTTTAGAATCCCTAAATACACAGCACAGCTATTTAAAGATTTAATTTTAACTAACAATGACAGAGGAGATACATGCAAAGACATGGTGTGTTTAAGCAGTCTGGAAGCTACTAAACACCAGTATCGTGAAAACTAAGCAACAAGCCCCAGTCACAACTACATTTAGGCTGAGTAGCTAAACAACTTAGAAAAATATTTGCTTTCATCTCTTATGCTGCAATAGTAAGTACACAATCAGCTCTCCTTTTGCTCAAGGACACACAATGCAAACAGCACCCAATCCTTACACATTTCTGTTTGTGCTGTAATGGACGCTCTAAGTGCTTTCCCATTTTCTAAAGGCTACTACTAGTTTTCAGATGTACTACCAGTCCTTCCCAGAACTTTTTAGAAAACATAGCTCAGTGTCCATGACCATTGCAGGCCCCTACTGGGCACAAGAAACCACAAAGATGATGGAACTTCTGCACAAGGGCAACAGCCACCTCCAAGTTGTATTTTGGGATCTGTGCGGCACGCAACCGGTGACCACGGTCCTGCAGGGCTCCCTAACTCCTGCGTGAAGTCCTCCCGCTGGGTTCATCCAGCACAGCGCACCCGCTCTGCCCACAGCCCCGCGGCGGCGGCGGGACTGCCCTGTCCCGCACCTAGCGCCGGGAGGAAACTCCTTCTTCCTCTACCCTCCACCGCAGCTCTGCATGCCCCAGCCTGCACGTCCGAGCCAGCCTAACCGGAACCGCACCGCGAGCGCGGCCCTGCTGAGCCCGGCCCTGCTGAGCCCGAAGGCGAGGAGCTGCTGGAAACTAGGTCCCGCAGCGCCGCCATCTTAGCGAGGCAGCGCCTGCCCCGCTGCTGCTATTGGCCAGGGCGGCCGTTGGGCGCGTGGGCGGCGCGGCGGGGTGTGGCCGGCGCCGGTGACCGATAACGCCTGAGGTGAGGCCGCGGCTGTGGTGCGTTTGATCGTGCTTTAGTTGTGCCTCGGAGCCGCCTCCCCGGCTGTACGCGTGGATTTTGAGCTCGCTGGCCACGGTGGGCCGTGCTCATGAGCCCTGTGACTGGTTTCAACCAAATCTGAAAGGGACAAAGGTCCCAAAAATCACTGAGGTGGTGAGGAGTGCAAGCATCCAGCTAGAGGATAGCAAGAGAGCCAAAACAGGTGTATCAATGGACTGAGTAGAAGATCAGACGTCGTTCAACCTAGCAGCAGCAGGAATAACATCAAGTAGCACTGATTTTCTTGTCCCCCTAAACCTAAATAAGTTATAAGTGCCCTAATGGCTGCAAACTCTTCGAACCTGTAAAGGACTGTTGTGGTATAAACACATTGGGCTTTATTTGCCACTGCTGCATGCGCAACATGGGAAACGAAACACCGACCTGTCATCTAAATAAGGTAATGAAGACAGAAGAAACAGTATGGGGCGGGGGGGAAGCAGTGTGACTTTCTCTGGAAGTCTTTCAGGTGAAACTTGTGTAAAGCAGTAATCAAAAATAATGATGAGTGAAACCTGAGATGAGCAGAAGGGACAAGAGTAAAATGAAAGTAAAACAAATGAAGTGGGAAACAAAAACTAATGAAACATGATGTATTATACAATAATACAAGCAAGGGTGAAAACTATGTATATTTCTGTAACATCTCTAACTGAACATGTTCTGCAGTATCACTGGATGAAATCTAGAGAGCATCAAAATCAATGTGAATTGATTACAGGCACAATTTTGCTTTGAATCAGACCTATAAAGCAAAGATTCCTAGACTCTGAAATATCTATTGCTTGTACAAAACAAACAAACAAAACAAAAAACAAACAAACAAAACATTTTGAAGAAATATATCATCTGCAGAAAGATACCCCAAACCTCTAATTTTGCCTGGTTGGAGGCACTGGCAGAATTTGAATCACGGATTAAATGCCTTCATTCAAGTAGGGTACCAGTTCACAGGCAACAAATTATTACTGCGTACAGCAAGAGATGCAGGCAGCCAAACTTGTCCTGCTGTGCTGTGTTCGTAGTGCCTGCAGAAACTCGCCCAGTTCTGACACCAGCATTTTAGGTTCAGCTTTAAGGACTAAGACCCAGAGATGGAATAAGATCAGATACAGGGGTTTTGTAAAGTGAAGTGTGATTTACAAGCTTAAGGAGATACATTCGGGTCTGAATTCTGCAAAAGGGCATATCCTGCGAAGGAATGCAGGCCATTCCCATCGCCTAGGGTTCCCACCACTGCTGCATCTCATTTCTCCTGTGATGTGAGCCTGGAAACCCCCTGGTGCACAAATCACTGGCAGCAGTGAGCAGCCCTAGAAACCCATGCGCTGGAAAGTGAACGACACGCTTCAGTTTCGTCTTTAAACTCTCGGTTGCTGTTAAGTTTCCTTCCAAACACTCGGGATTGACGCTTCCCGTGCCCGTGCCGCCAGGGGCTGGGCACAGATGCCGTCACACACCCCACAGCCGCCCGCAAACGAAACCGAAAGCTGCGCCGGGGCTCGCATAAAGTGCCGCGGCCGGGCGGCAGCTTGCGGCCGCGCTCCTCTCTGAGCCCAGCCGGAGACACCGAGTCTCGGCCGCCGCCGCCGCAGCACCCGCCCGACCCCGCGCCCGCCGCCGGCCCCTGGCAGCGGCAGAGGCGGCCCGGGCGCCGCCAGCGCGACGATGTCGGAGGAGTGCCGAGATGAGCGCTTCCTCTACATGATCTCCTGCTTCAGGCCGCGGCTGAAGCAGTGCATCCGGGTGCAGCCGGTGCTGGACTGGCTTCCCTCGCTGAGCGCGGAGGACAAGGACAAGGTGCGGGCGGCGGCGCTGCAGCGGGGCGAGGCGGAGGGGGCGGAGGAGCTGCTGCGCGCCGTGGAGCGCTGCCCCCGCGGCCGCGGTTGGTTCCCCGAGTTCGTGCNTGCTACGTGAACCCCAGTCAGCTGCCCTCGCCCAGCGAGGAGGCCGACCACGACCTATGTGTGCACTTGGTGCAGCTGCTCCACGGCACGCTGGTGGAGAACATGCAGACCAGGCAGGTGGCCGAGATGTGCCTGCAGATGGACATCTTCCAGGAGGAGGACCTGGTTCGGGTAAGTGGCCCGTCCTGTCAGGCCGGGCACTAGGCAGTCCCACAGACGCTGGTCACGCCCAGGAGCTGCAGAGTAGGGAGGAAGCAACAGCAAGAAATGGCCTCGTAAGTGCGAAAATGAAAGGGCAGTACCCAGACTTGGGGGGAAGACAAGTGGCGCTCCAAGTAAGCCAGTGAAGACTTAGCGGTGGGCCAGCAGATGGGATGCCAGCTAACAATCAGGGAAAGCCAATAAATACCTTGAGCAGAGAGTTAGAATAGACCCGTATGTAAGTGGAAGGCAGCTGGCCAGCTTTACTGTTACTTATCATTTTAACACAGAAGCCAGGCTTAGAAGATCAGGAAGTGTCTTTGGGCCCCTGAACCATACCAGAAAGCTGTGCTAGCTTGTAAAGTCCTGGAGAACATTTGAATTAAAACAAGACCTTCCCTCACTAAGGAATAGCATACCTGAGAGTAGTCTATGAAGCTGAGCAGAAATACCAATTGGACAAGAAAGAGCAAGTGTTAACTTTGACGAAAACATTTGCCAGTGTTTACTCTGTTGGGCCAGGAGTGGCTTTCCTGGACTAGTGTGAATCTTACTTTAAACAAAAAAAATGGATACCCTGAAACAGCGTTAGAAGAAGAAATGAAAATAATATTTGCCATAGCAATAAGACAAAAACTGGCAAAATAATGGTGGAACTATGCCACATTTGCACTTTGAACTTTGCATCAACTTTATAGGTAGTTTAATGTTCCATGTCAGGTAAGTGAGAGTCACGTATCTAATTTAATCTGATTGGTGACAGTCAGGGAGCAGCAAGGACCATCTGTACCCCAAGAGATGGGAAGCTAAGCATGGTAACACAGCAGGCAGAGACAGGAACCTTTTAGGAGGCTACTGGCTCCATTCCTTAACGGGTGCATGGGTTCCCTGGTGATCTTTATGCTGCTTGTATTTCTGCTTAAGTCCTTCATTACCCTTCACAACCCTGCCAGTTTCAACTCTGACAGGGCCTAGGCTTTCTTAATGACACCTCTGGGTGGTCCTGCTATGTTTTGTTTAATTCTCCCTACTCCCACTGCCCGCACACCTCCTTTTTGTGTTCAACCTCGGCCAGGAGGTTTTCACCCTGTTCAGCCAAACAAGCTGGCTGCTGTGCCTGCCCATTTTCTTGCATGTCAGGATGGATGATTCTTCAGCCTTGAGGAAACTGCCATTGAAGACTGAACACCTGTCCCAGGCAGCTCTACTTTTGAGACTGTGCTTTTCTTTCTGAAGTGAACACGTGTCCACTTCTGCTCATGACAGCCTTGGAACAGTTTTCTATAGCTTCTTTGAGGGCAATATTCACTTTCAACAGTCACTTTCATCTTGTATTATTTTATTGCACTGTATTATTGTATCGTATCTTTAAGTGAGAACTGAGAAGATGAAGCCAGCGTTTAAGAAGCAAAATGTTCCATTTTATGTATGAGGTCATGCTACACATGAAGTCTGAGGTCTGGTAACCTGTATGGCATCACTTCTCCTTAATCAAGGATGGCTGTTCCCTAAACCGGCGTGAACACCAATTATTGTTCCATAATAACAATGATTGTTATATAAAGGTTATTATTATAGCCATTTACAGTACTACAAATCTCTCAAATTAAATTTCAGATTTCTTGTTTTATATATACTACCTGAAACTACATGAGGTTGGATAAAAATGCAGTAAATCTCTACTGATGAGTAAAATTATTGGCAGGCCCACCTTATATCTTTATTTCTGTGTTTTAATGATGACAGGGAAATGCTTTTGTACATATACTGTTCTTGCTGACTTCCCTGAACTATTTCAAAATTCTGTCTCAGGGTTTTTTATTTTATTTTCACCAGATCGAAGCTGTTATTGACACTCGTGGAAATAGAGATGGTGCAAGGGAGCTATTGAGCAGAATAGTGCAGAAGAAGGATTGGTTCTCTCCTTTTTTGCGTGCTCTGCGTGCAACACAACATGAAGGCCTTGCAGATGATTTAAGTGGAAATACAGGAGGTAATTGTCTTACTTCACCATACTATGTTTTTCTTAACATCTCTTTTTGAACTGTTACTTAGGAAACAATGCAGGGTTCTAACAATATTGATTTCACTGTTACACTGAGGCAAATGCTTTCAGTTGTCTGGGGATTTCAAAATCAAGTTATTTAACAGCTAACTTGATAGATTCTTAAACACTCAGAACCCTTATTAAGCAATATCGAAATCACAACAATATGACCAAAATTGTAATTAAACCGAATCCTTAAATTTTGTAACCCATTGGTTTTCAATGTGATATTTTTATAATCATTCATAATAAATATTCAGAAGATTATTTTGAACAAATAAAACAAACCTTTTCCGGATTTCTCCTTCAACACAGGATAAATGTTTCCTTTATAGCATGGTTTACAAATACATGTGGTATTTTAAAGTACACTGCAGTATGTCTCCTTGGGGATAACACATTCATAGGTCTCAAGATAGATTGCATAACATTTACTATAAGTAATAGAACAAACTAGTAAACATTATTTACAGAAATGAAAGTAAAAGAGGTAGAGGTTTTTAGCTACCACTTTTTATTCCTGTACGTTAATTACAATATTGTAAAATTAGCACCCTAGATGCTAAAATATGGAAAAAATAAGCAGCCCCCAAACCCTCCATTTTATATTGCAGTCAGCATATGCTTTATAAGATCTTTGAGACTAAAGTTTTTAACAGATTTCACATTTAACAGCTTCAGCCTTCTTGCTTGAGGAGCTCACCAGAACTATATCTCTGTGGTTTTAGTTGCTACATGTGAGACTATGTGTTAAGATTGGGATTAGAGGGGCATGAAAGTGCCTCTTCCAGTTGAGGACAGGAATCAATCTCTACCAGACACATATAAGCAGCTGCCATATTTGAGCATGCAGTTCAAAGGTGGTTGAATGTTACAGTCTGCAGGATAAGACCTACCAAGTTAGAGACTCAAGATGGTTCTGGGTGAAAGTCAAATGCTGGGAATAGCTCAGCAACTACTGTGGTCCTAAGTTTTATTTTCTGTTGCAGGTTTGTCAGGCTTAAGTTCTTGTCTTCATTACGTTGCTATCAGGTAGAAAAGTAAAAAATACATAGGAAATGCCCTAATTACTAAAATTATCTTCTTAGTTTTATTCTCAGTTATTTTCAAACTTTACATTTCTGAATTTTCAGTTTGGTACAGATCCTATAGGGTAAAACTTAAGTTTAATTCAGTTGCTTGATACTGAATGAATACATTTATTCCACAGTTTCTCAGTAATCTTGGCCAACGTGGGTCCTAAAAGAAATTGTACAGATTAATACATAATGCAAAAATTGTGTTGCTCTTGCCAGAGGATAAGTAATATTCCATGTACACAATCATGTACATGTGCAGATATGTAAAGTGTATGACTGGTGTAGCATCTACTGATACAAGGTCAAAGACAGGAAACATTAAGAACAAGTTCATTTGGTATCTTGAAAGAAGAGTGTTGATACATTTTATCACTCCTGGTTGATCCCCAATGATCAGTTACAGTAAAATAGGTTGTTATTAGCAGATACCTACATAAAGAAATTGAGAACTTTATAAAAAATAAATCTTGAAGTAGAATCAATCTATAAATTTTTTTACATTGAATTTCTAATTACAGAGTAATTGACTTCCAAATCTGGAAAACACCACAATGCAGTCTTCTGCAGTTTTTATAAAAAATATTTATAATTTATTGAACTGCATTTTTTGCCTTTGGAGCATGCGTGGTCTATATATATGTCTGTAATAATAATAAAACAACAGAGAATAAAACAAATGGGGAGCATCAAGCACAGCATTGCTAGATGGTTGAGGGAACTGATTGTCCCATTCTACTCTGCACTGGTGTGGTCTCACCTCAAGTAGTGTGTGCAGTTTGGGGTGCCACAGTATAAGAAGGACATAAAACTATTAGTGTCCAAAGGAGGGCTACAAAGACGGTGAAGGTTCTAGAGGGGAAGACGTATGAGGAGCTCCTGAGGTCCCTTGGTTTGTTCAGCCCAGAGAAGAGGAGACTGAGGGGAGGCCTCATGGCGGCCTGCAGCTTCCTCATGAGGGGAGCGCTGGGGCAGGCGCTGATCTCTGCTCTCTGGTGACAGTGACAGGACCCGAGGGAACGGCATGGAGCTGTGACAGGGGAGGGTCAGGCTGGATATCAGGAAAAGGTTCTTCACTGAGAGGGTGGTCAGGCATTGGAACAGGCTCCCCAGGGCAGTGGTCATGGCACCGAGCCTGCCGGAGTTCAAGAAGCATTTGGACAAGGCTCTCAGACATATGGTTTGATTTTTTGGGTGGTCCTGTGTGGAGCCAGGAGCTGGACTCAATGATCCTTGTGGGTCCCTCCCAACTCACGATATTCTATGGTTCTATGAAGTCAAAGAGAAATTATTTCCATATTTGGAATAAATCAAAGAAATGGAAGTCAGGAGAACATTTGGGGAAAGTTCTCTCAGGTTTTCTGTTTTATGGCAAAGTTTTGAAGTCCTGCTCTAAGATACATCTGTTTATGAGCTTACAGAACTGATGGAATTGAGAAGGTCTAGTCCACAAATTTAACTTTCCAATCTTCATAGTGACCACAAATATTAGAGATTTATGACCTTTATTAATAAATATTTATAAAAACATCAAAATTCCAAGCTATAATGTTTGTCAAGACTGTATGTCATGCCATTATGTGCTGACATGAACATGCATGACGAATGCAGACTAGTTCTGTGTTTTCTGTGCTATGCAGTAAAAGAATATACATTTTTTTGTAGTGCCATGGAATTTCTTTTTACTTTCTAGGATCAGAGAATAAAGAAAATGGGATGAAGAACAGTGCAAATAAAGAAACAGAAGCTGGAAGCCAACCAGGACATGCTGTAGTGGAGGATTTGAAACAGCAAGAAAATCTGGATGGTGGTTCTGTCAGTGAAAACAGTGTATTGGAAACATCTGTTGGAAAGAATTCTGTAGTTTCAGGTACGTCCACTAATGGATATTTTGTTCTAGTACCAGTTAAACTTTAGTAACTGGAAGTAACTAAAAGAATGTTCTGAGTTCATTAGTTGCCATCTTGCTCAAAAATTCAGGAACGTATGCTACAGTCGATGTGAAGGGAATAAATGGAAAAAGTAGATCTTTATTTTTTGGACGCAGTAAATTCCATTTCTTCCTATCAATTAACAGCAGTACCAATTTAGGGGACAGATCTTTAAATTTGCTCACTTCAGTTCAAAGGAGTTGCTCTCGAACAAGAATGTTGTCATACTTGAACTAATTAATCTGAAAGGTGTGAAAAATCTTCACTTGAAGTCACTACACCAAGCTAGTTCAGAAACCAATTTGCTAGCACAATGCAGAATGGCTTAAAAGGACATGGCCAAGGAATTGTTATGGCCTGTTGTTCATATGGATCCGCTTTTAAAAATGTGCCTAGGGAGTTGATCACGAGCAGTAGCAACTACCAGCAGCAATTCCCAGATATAGCTGGGAACCGATGAGTCACACATATGCTATATGATTAAGGAACCATTTGTATCTGTTACAAGTTCAGATGCAGCTCAAACAATAGTTACAACTGAGATAAATCCTGCCTGAAATTATTTTAGTGGGCTTACTCAGCCAAAAGAGTAAGACAACTTAGGCTGCTCTTTTTTTTTTTTGTCAAACATGAATACATAAAGAAAAATTTGGGTCTGAAAACTGCAGCCTTTCAGTGTGTAACAGGAGTAGCTTATTTTTCATTTAGCATGATCTTAACAGCATATTACAATGATTTATAGCAAGTAGTAGATTATTGACTACAGCAGAAATATCAGCTTGGTTTTCCTGTATTAGAACATAATTTTGCCTTATAAAGTAGAGGTGCCAAATATTTAATGATGATTCAGAATGGATCCAACTGAGTTATCCTTACTCTTAATTAGGGTCCTTTCAGGGCAAGTTAGGCTCTTAATTGTAGCCTTGTTCAAGATAGGTTTTCACTGCTGTTAGCCTGATTTCTTACCTGACTCTTGTCAGGTCAAGAGTTACAGCTAACTAGGGCTATTAGCTATTAACTAGCCTGCCACACGCTAGTTCTAGCCTGAAAACTGTGGTCTCCTTAGCACTGAACTGTAGTGAAATTAAATAGACAGTGGGTATGCCTATATTAGAAATTTGTGCAGTTGAGCAGATCTGTTCAGTGAAGTAGTTGGTGCTCAGAATGTCTGTACTATATGAATTCTGGCAGTTTGCTTTGGATTGATTTCAGTCTGGTGTGGGCTGTATGCCTGCAAGTGGCTGGAATACATCTCATTTGGTTTCAGCTGAGACAAGTTTTTCTTGTGATCCAAACCAGCTCTGTGATATGTAGTCAAAGTAGTATAAGTATGGACAATTGACAGATTCACTTTCAATGTGCACTTCTGAGCTGAATTAAAACAGTAGTGTAGATGCAACGTGGCAACGGCTGCCAGGAGACAGCACAGTGCGAGGGTGGCTGTAGAGGAACTAGTTCACATTCAGCCCTGTTGAAGTCCAGTAAGTTTTGATCTCTATGAACCCATATACACGAACAGAACTGTAATCAAGTCTTTTTTCATTTCCAACCTCTCTCATGATCTCATAAGACTATTTTTAGACCAGGCAGGTGAAAATACAACTGGAGCCCAGATTCTACTTCCATGTAGGCTAGGAATCCACCTAATTTGCAATTTGATACTGTCAGGTGTTGTTAGTTTTGCAGTACACTCCCACTATTCCTCCATGTATTGAGAAGGACAGATTTCAAGGAGGAAGAACCTTTTTCAAATCACTTGATATTACTGCAATTTGCATTGGATCTAAAGCCTCCCCTGACCCTTTTATTGCTGTAGATAAGACAGAGGAGTCAGGGAGAAGGTATGAGAGCCATAGAGTCATAAAGACGAAGTAGAAATACGTAATTTAGCCTGAAAGAAAACTAGAAAGAAAACCACATGTACAAAAACACAGATAAGAAACTGCATGCACAAAAAACAACACAAAAGCACTTAAGTTTGCAAGGTCAGAAGTGGAACACTTGGATTAAGGTTTCTGTTACCTGTATAAACAACACTTTAAATAAATAGCAGCTCTGTTTTTCAAGACCTGTTTCATAAAATGAAGTTGATTGGAACAAATAATTATGTTGTGGGAAAATTACAAATAGAAGAAGAAGCTAATGTACTCTATTTCCATCCATCCTCAACATCACATGCAAAGCCATGATTTCAAGAGTGTTTTGCCCTCTGCTGGTTCCAGTTGGCAATGAATGTTCTGTGAAAATTCGTGGTTACTATAAGGTGATACTACTTGACTGATTTTTATAGTGTACGTTTCAGTAATGTCTTACAAAGTGTGCCTCTTAATTCTTCAGAGTGGAAAAACTGACCATTAATTTGAAAGTAGGACCAATTTTACTAACCTGTTTATATTTTGGTACTTCGTTGGTATTTTTCACTGTTTGAAACTTTTTCTATGACAATATAGCACAGGACAGGAAAGAAAAACTTTTTTTTTAATTAATATTGCATAGTCCTATGTTCTTCATTGCATTCCATTGTCTTTATACTTACTTATTTGTTAGTGTAAAGTGACTGAAAATCTTTCTGTGGAATATGCTGTCTTACAATGTGCCAGTAGGACTGTAAGGGAAGATTGGTGAAACTTGAGTACAGCTTTTAGAATATCAACCCTTTTATCTTCATTGTTTTGGAAAGGGTTACTTTTTTTTTTTTTCTTTTAAAATAATTCAAGAAAATTGTTGCAATCAAAAAAGGAGAACATTATTCTATTCACCTTTAATTTGGAAGATGAGTATTCTACATTTCACTTTACCACCGATGTCTTCTGTTGAGAGATGATTTTGTAATGCATGCTGCAGATTGTAACTCAGATAACTGTGTACAAAATACTTTGTGAACACATGTTCTCTGTTGTGTATACATCTTTCAGTAGGTCATTTTAGATGGGAGACCACATGGATTACATAAATAGAATTTTAATTCTATTTTTTCTTTCCTAACCACATGGATTCCTAGAAAGTGAGGATGAGAGATAGCAATGTCGTTTTCAGAGGCAGAATTCCTACTAATGCTACTTAATAATTTGTCAGAGGTTTTTATATATTTTTTTTTATAACTGATGATGTTTTCTTCTGTTTTCAGGACAATGCAGTCTTTTATGTCATATTAAATACGTGCTATTATATAATAATAGGGAACATTTATTTAAATCAGGCTCCTGCTGTGAATATATATATATTTTTTTAAAGTGCTTTTATTTTGATTACATTGATTTATAGGAGACTAGCCTTTTAATTTATGTACTTAAAGTCTTTAATACTCCTGCTCATCTTCTATGGGCACTATCCCACTATGCCCACTTTCTATGGATGGTGGTGATTTATAGTTGGATTAGATTCTGAGGTTCGTAAGGAATAAAAGAAGAAAACTGAGGACAGCAAGACAGATGTTTGCCTCACCTTTCATGGTTATGTCAGGTAAACTGAAAAATAAAACTTAAACAAATACCTGGCTCCTAATGGTGTCTAGGGTAGCTTCGTTTCAGTTTGTCTATATTATGCTTGTTTTGTTAAATAGCAGTTTACTTTCTCTTAGTCATTCACCTTTCAAGGAGACCAAAGCTTGCATAAAAGAAAAGCCAGAGCTTCACATTTTTACTGAAGGCAGACTAGGTTAAACTTCCACCTCACTTACCAAGATTTTATAATGTATTTTAGGAGTAACAATCTAAGGCACTGTAACTTTCCTTTAGTTCTAATCTCTCACTCACAGCGTCTATTTTGCTGTACCATTTATTTTTGGGGGACAATAAGTTAAATAGATATGGAAAAACTGAAAAAACTTGATAGGACAGAAGTTCTGTGAGCTAATTAAGCAAAATGTAGGTCACTGCTATTATTCGGATTTCTTATGCACACTGTGAGCTCAGTTGCAGAGTGCTGCAGGCAAGCTGAGAAACAGTGCAGGATGAGTCTGTTTGCAGCAGATTTTTTCCTAGAAGAACCATGTATCTCTTCAGATGTTAAAATGACCGACTTTCAGAAAATCTATATAAATTACACTTGTGGCTGAAAAAAAAAAAAAAACTGCAATATACCGATTGCCCAGCAGAGGGGGAGCTTAACATAAGAATATCTACAGCGAACTTGCCAAATTTCTGTGGCAGTGTCCACGTTTTCTGTTGGGTGTAATGGAATTGTCAGTCTCTGCTTTTACTTGCAAACAGTTTGGAAGATTTAATAATTCCTCTTTGCTTTTCTTTACCTGGGAACTATGGTTCACTCTTTTTAAGTTATATGATGAAACCTTTTTCTAAAAAAGAATCATAGTTCTGGTTTTGATTTTCTTCTACTACAGATACAACTCACACAGCTTACAGGGAGTAAGAGAGTATTTGTCTTCAGTTTGCCAGCAGCCCTGTGTGTCCAGTAGTCCAGCATGTTTTTCCTTCTTTTTTGCTCTTCATCCCCTTCTGAAAAGGAAAATAGGACTCGAGGTGGTCATGCAGGTTGTCATGTCTGGACCCTTATTTCCAAGCAAACAGAAAAGAGATGCCTGACTACACTATATCACGACCCACATTGCCTTATCTCTGCTATGATTTGGATTTTTATCTTTCACTCCATCTTTTCTTCCATAAGAAAGGAAATTATACTTCAGCCATCCCTGCCAGACATTTGTCTAGCCTATTTTGGCAACTGAGGAAGAGAGCAAATGACACACTGGCTATTTATATTTGTATAGCAAATATACTATACTACATTGGTTTGTGTTTTTCACTTAGAAGCAGATGTTGCTAGAGGAGATGGAAGTGTCAATAACATGAATGAAAACCTGGGACAGAGCAGCACAACCAGTGATTCAGGTATGTTTCCCTTCTGTTATTTAGTGACTGCAAAATAAGCTTTGGAGAGGAAGCACTCTGTGAGTAGGCTAAACCAAAAATCAATGGAAAACTTTTACTATGAACTCCAGCAACAGTATTTAGGTACCAAACTTCCTCTTATTTTGTTGGTAAACAGATGCTATTTTTATGGGTCTGGACTTAACTCCCAGCCCCAAAAGAGTTGATTTACTGGGATCCTCTGAATAGGTCTCAAGACATTGCCATCATACAAATGGTCAGTGATGCAGAATAGAATCATACAGGCTGGAAGGAACTTCTGGAAGTCATCCAGTGCAGTTGCCTGTACAGATACTCACAGTACTGCCACATATATGTGCTTCTTTTGCTCTAACAGAGAAGCTGAATTGTGCCTGGCCCCTGCATAGGGTAGGTGAGAGGGAATAAATTGAACAGGTTTTAGAGGCATCAGAGGGTGAAGAGAAGCATTTCCTGGGTACTTGCAGAACCATAATGAAGATCTACTTTGGACCTAAATAATTTAGTAGCAGTTTGTAAAAGCAACCTAATCAATGGAGGTTACTATCTGAAGACCTTTGCAAATCTCACATTTAAAAATACTTGCAAGTTCTAAATGAAGTGTAGTGTTAAACTAAATATTAGACTGTGTTTACATAATTCTTTTCAGACAGATAGGAGCTTGCTATGTATAAACTCTGAGCCCAATTAAACACTGCTGTTGTAAAAGACACCCCAGATTTTTTTATTTGTTTTTTTAATCTCAGACCTCAGGCAGAACAAATTTGCAGCTGTCCTCCATGGTGAACAGTTAATGTTTGCCTACTCAGGATTCAAGAATCAGTTGACTTTTAGAATCTAGCCTTGATATAGTTTGTTCTGCGTCTGTGTCTTGGGCAAGGACTAAGAAAAATCTGGGTACCTTACAAGCCAGCTCTGCCTAAAAAAATAGTATTAGATCAATAAAGTCAGTGTAGTTGTTATATGCTTGCAAAGTGTTTACTAAAAGTGTTTTAAAATAGTTTAAACCTTTTTTAATACTAAAAATCATGTATTTTACAAGTACACAGAAAATTCAGGATATCTCAAATCTAAATTGCTACCCTATAGATAGGATTTTAATCCATGTATTGTTAACCTTGAGGAATATACTTATGTACTTCTGCATTAACTGAGGTGACTCATTGGTCACATTGGATTTTTTCCTCACTGTGTCACATGAAGTGTTAGGGCACAGAAACTTCTCTTTTTTGTGGACAGACACACTATATCAGTTGTCCAGGCTGATATAGGCTACTGGTATGTGGCAGCACATATATATATGTGTGTGTGTGTGTAGCCTGATCCTTTAAGATTCCTGAAAAATCTCACATTAAGTAAGTTGAGCATTGGCTATGGCCAGTAGTCCAGCAGAAAAAAAAAATAAATCACTGCAGTTATGTGAAGAATGCAGAACAGATTTTTTTCACTTGTTACTTATTATATGTTCTGTTTACACTTGGGCTTTAAAAACAGTTAAAATGTTTTTTAAAAAGTCATGCTTTTTATTATAGCCTAGTAAGCTCAGTGAGAGCAAATATGAGAAAAAATAGCTAAGGAGATACAGATGGACTTTGTGATATTTATGGATTTTATAATTTGAAATTTTGCAGTAAGGCTGTTGTATTAAAAGATGTTTGGGTAGATCTTAATGCACTGACATGACTTGGATTTTAAAACAAAGGATCATGTGGATTTAGTTGCAGTTTTCTGTGCAAGGACCATTTTAGATTTAAGACAAATGTTGGAATTAGGATAATAGAAGAATAATTATCATGTTTCTTTTAGCGCAGAGCAGCAGTTTATATGAGCCTTGTACGAAGGCAGACAACCTCCCTAAAGTTATACTGTGCATGATGAAAATTCTTTAATGGAGTCATATCCTGTGAAAAGATTCCTGTATTAGCCTTTATCTTACCAGGGGGCGAGGAAGCTAGGAGAGAGCTAAGTTAAATATTTTTTAGGCATGGATGGTTAGTTGAGGATGTTAAGATACTGAAATTTAACTAAACAGATGGGTGATAAAGTGCTAGTTTCAATATGATTGAACTATTGGATTTAGTCAACCAGAAAACAAACAACGTTCTTCCTCAAAAGAGAGTAGTAGAAGTCAGATAAGTAACAGCAAGTACCCTCTGGTGTAAATTTCCCTGTGTTCCAGGTAGTACTGCACTCACACTAAAAGGCAAAGCAAGCAAAAAACACTTAGGAATGGTATTCAGGTGTTTCCATCAGCAGTATTTTATCAAGCTTCATTACTTTTGTTAGTTTAATTTTATTTAATGGAATAAGGGATACTAGAAAAATACACTTATTTTGCGTATGATCTATCAGTGATAATAAAAGCCCCATGATTCTTCATTTAATATCATCAGGAAATAAAACTGTAGTTTTCTTTTCCTCATTTTCAATCTAGTAGAATTTGTACCTCTTCTTCACTGAGGACAGTACACATTCAGGATAATTTAAACATATCTGGAGAAAAAAAAAAGTCCAGAACTCCATTGAAATAAATACTTCTTAAATTCATGTATAATTTTTGACTTCCTAAATATATGTAAACTCAGAGACCTGACATGCTTTTCTCACTGCCTGAAATTATGTGACATCCCTTTTAACTTTTGTATGTTGTTTGTGTTGTGTGTGAGCAGTAGACATGGACTCTCTGCCATTGCATTTTGTATGATAGAAGGTTTTGGCCTTTAGGTGGTAAATGTGTATGGCCTTTTAGTGAACAGCTCAGATTGCATTATGTATAAGTCAGTCTGGAGGCAGCGCAATCTACCATGAATAGGTGGTAACATTCTGCAGCTACCTCTATCTTGTATGGGCAATTGAATTTTCTTATCTATTTGATCTTTATACTTTATAACTCTCTTCATCAATTTTTAAGTAGTCCCTATCTCTTTTCTTTCCATGGCTCCATCTTTTTTTTTTTCTTCCTCGGGGAAGTATTTAAAAAGGTAGCTCACTTGCAACCAAATAAATTTCAGTACTGATGAAAGAGAGCGTCACATAAGATTGGCTAGATTACAAATACGGCAGCTCTGAACACAACTTTTGTTGTTCCCAGTGCTCCTGAATTGCTCCTGAAATTTGAATTCATACATAATAATAATCATATTAACACAGATGAATGAAGACATACTGTGGCTTATTCCACCTTCCCTGTGAGGCGGCTAGATGTAAGCAGTTGTGATCTGGAGTTGCACAGGTCCACAGAACAGCATTTCCTATGCTAATATGCCATGTTTCTCTTTATTCAGAAGATGCATCTCATAGTAAATTCATATTTTTCCATTTGTCACTTGTTCAATATTCTGATAAATGCCTCCTGTTTGATATTTATATCTCTTTGTATCCTTAGATGAAGATGAACTGGAGAGCAGAGCTTCACCTGAGCCAGATCTGATCTTGAGAGATTACCAGATGGAAGTTGCAAAGCCAGCACTGAATGGGGAGAATATTATAATATGTCTCCCTACAGGCAGTGGTAAAACCAGAGTGGCTGTTTACATTACCAAAGATCACTTGGATAAGAAGAAAAGAGCATCAGAGCCTGGAAAAGTTATAGTACTTGTTAATAAGGTATGTTGGTCCATTTGAAAAAAAAATAGTATTTTGCAAACCTCATGCACTGTTAGTGTAGAACTTGTAAAATAAATGTAAATACATTTCTCAGCTTCTGCAGATGTAGCTGTGTTTAAAGGCGTACAGCCCTAGACTGTCATCTCCATTATATTGGTGCAAACATGAGTGATTTTAATTTACCACAGCGCAAGTGGGAATTTACATGTATCCAAATAACTACATTATTGGAAAAATTATTATTTCTTGTTACGATCAATAAAACTAAAATAGCATTTTAAAAAATATATTTTTCACATTCTGTGTTTGGATTTGGTAATGAAGGCTACCTAAGGAGTCTCACACTAGCTAGGTAATATTCTGTCAGATTTTCTGATAATAACTGCAATGTTTACAGTTAAATTGAGAACATATAATCTAAACTAAACTTTTTCTGTTGTAATATTAAAGTATGTAAATACATTTAAGAATTTGATTGAAAGATTAAGAGATATGCATATCCTCCTATGAGAATAAAATTGATAGTATGTTATAAGCTCAGCTAAAGAGCCAGAGCATGCATCATTTGTTCTTTCTAAGACACAGTCAAGCCAAAGTTCTTGGGACAAAAAGTTTTTGTAGGAACAGCTGTGGGAGAGGGGTCGGTTTGTGGATTTATAGTGCTTGCTTTTCCTTTTTTTTTTTCCAAGTCCTACTGTTTAGTGAATAAGGGGTTGTTTACTTTTTTAAAAAAAGTATATTTTGCACAAAGTGTCTGTCCACCTAACAACATCTCTGGCAAATAGGTATGTATTTTTAGTCTATACATGTTCTCATGTAAATTCTTTGGAAACTTTTTTTCAGGTACCATTAGTGGAACAGCATTTACGAAAGGAGTTTAATCCATTCCTGAAACATTGGTATCAAGTCATTGGTTTAAGTGGTGATTCTCAACTGAAAATCTCATTTCCTGAAGTTGTCAGAAGATTTGATGTCATCATCAGTACAGCACAGATCCTTGAGAATTCTCTGTTAAATGCAGCTGAAGAAGATGAAGAAGGTGTCCACTTATCAGGCAAGTTTTTCATTCTGAAATTTTTACATAAGGGCTAAAAGTAAGAATGTTCTGGAAAACTGCAGATTTAAAATGTGCCAGACTCAGTAGTTAATGGTTTTTCAGTTGACTGTTTTTATAAATGCAAGCTGTACTCTGAGAGTCAAAACCAGATCTTAGTTAATGTGCATGCAATTTTTTTCAAGCCAAATTAGACTTTTGGAGTTCACTTGTACTTCCCATTTTATGTAGCTCAAGCACAACCATGTGCAAATACAGCTATACTGATTCCAGCTTCCAAGCTTGGTAGAACATTGAATAATATCACATAAAAGCCATGATAGAATTAGAAAAAAATGATTAAAAGCTCAAATGTAGTAAGTAGTTTGAGAAATACAATGAAGCACAACATAGAAGCCAATCTGTTATAAAAGTTGTATTCTTTAAAATCTTACCATTTTGCTAACATACAGAGTTAGGATTTCTTCTAACTACATGGAGATAGGCAGCTATGAGATGAGTAAAATTGTTTGCCCAGAAGATTAAAGTGACAGATATTTTTTGGGAGATGAGAAAGGAAATTGTATTATCTGCCGGTGATGGAACAAAACATGACTTCAGCTACAGGATTTGGGCTGCAGTGACGGTCCTCTGTGGAAAGTCGACTTCTCCCTCTATCTGCATGCAGTCAGCTCTATTCTAGATGGGGCAGGATGTAGCTGAAGGGAGAGCTATGATGTTCAAAATATGGGAATTGAGATAAAAGAAGAATCTGTCTGGGTGTTACAGAGACAGCAGTGAAACCTGAGGGGTCTGTTGGTCAGTGCCTAGTGCCAATTGGAGTACTGCTCAATCCAAACCAACTCCTACAGATCCACTTGAGTATCCCAGAATAATCTCCCCTCTATCAGAATGCCTTTTTATTATCTTAGGTAGAATACTAGAGATTTTCTTGTATTTATGTCCTTTACATCTAACCTAAGTTAATAAACCTTTCCAAATCTGAATCATCTGGGAATGCTGTATAGAGGTGCCTAAACATTTCTACAGGAACTGCTGACCTGATTAGAATTGGGCTGGGTCCCAAGCAGCTTGTGTCATGAAGTTTCACACCTTGCAAAGTTTCCTTCATAGGGAGTTATATTTTTTCCAGAACTGAGGTGGCCCCACAAACAATACACCCATGTTCCCATGCTATCACACCTATGCTAGTAAGTTCAGCTGGCCCAAAGCCAGGCAAGCCTGAATAGAGCCAGCTCCATTTTTATGGTTATGACTTGGTTAATTCACAACCTGTGTAAACCATCCTAATTACTTATAAGTATCTCATGCCTAATTTCTGTTCATACTTTTTTTTCATCTATTTCCACAGAGGTCTGCCTTACATCTAGCACAGAATTCCAGCCTCAGTGGAATGGAAGGGACTGTCTTAGTTGCCTTTTACCCAATGTTTACCCTGTTTACCAAGGGCTGAAGTCACTGTGTGGACTTTCTAAATTCCGTGTATCACTTCTTTAGTATGGTGGGCTAGGTCCTTCCTGAGTAACAAGGAATAATAATAAGAAGAAAAAGAATATGCATTACAGGGATGATGGTCAAAATCAACAGGAGTAATTCCATGTTGGCAAAATAACTGAAAAACGGCTAGCGCTGCTTCTGAAATCTTGCAGTATGTAGAAATGATAGAAATAAATAGAAAATTATGTTTGAAACCACACCACTCCAGTCCAAACTGGCTTCCTAGACCACCTGTGTGAAAACAGTCACATTTCCCCAGTGACATGGAGCAATAGTTTGATTTCTTAGTGGTACTCTTTGTTTTAGTATCTAAATAAAATTTCCTTTTTTCATTTTCCACCTTTCCTCAGATTCTTCAAAGACCTGAAAATATATTACATGATATTTTCTCCAGCAGAAGGGCCCATTCAGAATATTCTAACTCTCTGTTAGTTTCCAGCTTTTGCTGCCAGTTGGTGCAAAAACCATTTGTAGTGATGCTGCAGTGTAAGCATGCTAATGCGTAAACAAGACCATGGAAATTACCTGAGTAAAAAAAAAATAAAAAGAGAGTTTAACGCAAATCATTTCAGTGATGCCTTACAGTCATTTCCACAAACAATTTTGTAGGGAATTCAACATAGAGAGTTACCGGCTAGTTAGGGGAAGGGTGGGAGCTCTATAAATCGGTTTTGCTGCTAGAGAAACAGAGTTTGACAGTCTTTCAATTAAGAACCTTAATATATATTTCAATATCTGCATATGTAAACAGATAAATGAGATGTTTTCTGTGTTTGTGAGAGATTTAAAACAAACAAAAAATATTCTTAATTTTCTTTATCATATAGTACTCTACCTGTTGCATGTAAATATGATCTAACTAAAAAGCACAAAATCCTTGTTTAAATCTTCATCAGTTTCCTCAGCTACAAAAGAGAGATGATCAGTAGTGCCCTCACCATCTGTTTGTTTTTCCCAATGACACATCCATAGAGTAATATGTCTTTTAATTGGACAGGAATAGGGAGGAAATCTCTGTGTTGCTATAAAATGGATGCATATTTTGATTAGCACAGGACTTTCTAGAATGTCTGAAAGACTTCTAACGTTACGTATGTTCACGTAGACAAATGATATGTAGTTTGCCAGATGCAGTTGTGGATATGCTTATAAAAGATAGGACAGAATAGAAATATAACATGTTCCTACCACTGGTTATTATCTGTTACGTTGGTTATTAAAAATATCTGTCTGAAATTCTTTATACTGCCAGATTGGTTTTGCAAAAATAGAAAAGCTTTCTACATTATATGAAACGTAAAACAACTGGACATGTCAGGAGTGCAGCAAAGATCCCAAAGTTAATTAAATATATACAGCTTCCATCCACCCCTTCCTCCAGTACTGCAAATTTTCTAATGCACTAGAACTCAAACAAACTAACTGAATCTTTTCAACACTGTCCTTACCTGTAAGAAGATTTATTCACACAATTCTACCTTTGAAAGAAAATTAATTACTTTTATTGGCTTTTTTTTTCAGATTTTTCACTCATCATTATTGATGAGTGTCATCACACTCAAAAGGAAGGTGTCTACAACAATATAATGCGACGTTACTTGAAAGAAAAGATGAAGAACAGAAAGCTGGCAAAAGAAAACAAACCATTGATTCCACAGCCTCAGATTCTGGGACTTACAGCCTCACCTGGAGTAGGAGGTGCAACATCCAACCCAAAAGCTGAAGAACATATTCTGAAAGTAAATAGCCCTTATATTTGCAATATTCACCGAAGGAATATTACCTTGTTAAAGTAAAACTTTATAGTATTAGGCTCCAAATATATCATCTGATTTTTTTTTCTTGTGTACATGGGAATTCAGCTCAGAGCTATTCAGCAAATTGTCCCACTACAAGTTAATGGAAATCTGTGTATAAATAAAAGTTGCTTACATAAATAGGGACGTAAAAACATTGCCTCGCTTGAAAAAAAAAATCTCAAGATCAAAGGCAAGAACTCCACAAAATTGTGATTTTTTTAATTAATAAAAATCTTATTTTTCCATTGGTGGTTTAGAATTTACTGCATATTTTAAAGTCCTAGGGAGATCGCAGTATTTCATGCCTGTATTTCTAGAGCAACTAAGCTGGGCTTTTATGTTGATCCAGGAAAGTGAAAAATGAAGTTGAATACTTAAACAAGCAAAAGTCAGGTACCTGTGAGCTACAGGTAGCATGCAAATGTGTTTACAGCAGTTAGAGTTACTGTTTGAGAGGAGAGTAGTATGTGGTTGCATAAATGCCTGACTGGAGATAGTTGGTTAAATTCTGTACTTGAAACAGCTGTGACTCTAAAGAATTTTACTTAAAATTCAATGGATTTACATTAGTGATACAAAAGGATAATTTAGCAGAGTACTGCAGTGAAAACTCCTGACTAGTAAATTGCACAAGAATAGGGGACCCTGCTCCAGCAGGTAAGTTGGACTCCAGAGGTCCCTTCCAACCTCAACCATTCTGTGATTCTATGAAGAACAGAATGTGAAACTGAATACGTGAGGCCTGCAAGAAGCTGTTATGCTTTACTGATGTAGATATAATTATGGGGTATTTTGAGACAAAAAGTTGCTAGCAGTGGAAAAAACAGAGAATTACTTTTCATTATCAGTGAAATCTTAATGATAGGATGCTGGTTCTTCTATGTAGAGAAACATAATCTAAATATGCAAGCCGAAATAGATAACTACTGTTGCAGACATTATAATGGTTGCCTGTCAGGCTTCTTCCTTTTTTTTTCTCTGCTCATAAAAAAATTAAAGTTTCTCTTTATTACTTTATACTCAGTGACAGAAATGTACATATTGTTTTCTCAAGAGAGATCAAAAGCAGAAAAGTCCATTTCAATTGTGCAGTTACCATTGAAATTTTCTCCATCTCTTTCTGTTCCAAGAAAGATAATTTCAAATTATTTTCTACTCTTGTGACAAGCTTTTACTTTTAGAATTACTCCCTAACATTTATTTTCTTTTATTCCATTTCACCATTCTTTTTATTTATTTGTTTTGTGCTCCAGAATTTTCTCTTCCAAAGTATTGATGGTGTATTTTCCTTTTCAAAGTACCTGTTTTGAACCCAATCTGCAGGTTTCTTTTTATGCGCAAGAATCACTTCTGGCCTAAAAAGCAACTTGCTTAGCTTCTCTCAAGTGCTTTTCAAAGAATTGGTCTTTCTCGTTCTTATAGTGTCTGCATGCCATTTTTGTAGGAAGAAAACACACAAAATTATGTAAAAAACCGGTATTAAATGAGAAGGTATGTAGCATTAATTCAGTTTTCATGTCGAATAAGTCATTAAACATTAAAAGAAATAACACTTTATTTTCTTACAGATCTGTGCCAATCTTGATGCACGTAGAATCATGACTGTTGAAGAGCATGCCTCCCAGCTGAAGAATCAGGTGAAGGAACCATTTAAGAAGACTGTGATTGCAGATGACAAAAGAAGGGTATGTTTTCTCAAACAAGTCGGTGTTGAAATTTAATTTCCCTTTTAAAGTATGTTGTATGGTATCAAAAACTTTGGGGTAATGCTGTTTTGCTATGGATTTACTGTGATCCATAGTGCTAATTTGAATATATATTTTTTTTATCTGCTGCCTTCCTCTGAATGGAAAAGTATCAATAAGGTCAAATAGAACTAAACTTTTACATATCTGGGTTTATATTTTTGAGGTATCTGGTCAAAAGACCTTCTGAACCATGTTTGTATTGAGGTGACATTATATGTACTAAAAATATGTTATATTCACAGTGTAATTTTTATAATGTTCTGAACTATTGATTTCCATAACTGTAAATGCTCTTAGCAACCTTACTTGGCTTTGAATTTAAGGTTTTAGGTTTTAAGTAGTTACTCAATGTAGTATTAGCCAGAAGAGTTTGGTCCAGTGTTTTTCTTGCTTGAAGATGCTTACTTACTTTAGTAATCCGTTTCTTTCTAGGATCCATTTAGAGAAAGAATTATTGAGATCATGACAGACATTCAAAACTATTGTCAGCTCTATCCAAAATCTGAGTTTGGATCTCAGCCATATGAACAGTGGGTGGTTAGAGAAGAGAAAAGAGGTAACTGCTTAGGGAATATATCTTGCCTTTGAATTTGTCTGTTTTTTTTGTTTTGTTATGTTTTATACACAGGCATGTTTTTGTATGTTTTGTTAACTTTTAGCTGCAAAAGAAGAAAAACGCAAGGAACGTGTCTGTGCAGAACACTTGAAGAAATATAATGATGCTCTGCAAATTAATGACACTATCCGAATGGTTGATGCATACAATCACCTAAATAACTTTTATAAGGAGGAAAAAAGCAAGAAGACAATAGGGAGTGATGATGATGATGAACCAGCAGTATCAAAACAGGATGAAACAGATGAATTTCTAATGGATTTATTTCATGGTAAGCTTGAAATACATGGTGATTTTTAATATTTAAAATCCATAGAACGTACTAGTATGATTTGCATGGGCCCATTAATTATTATCTCATAGAGATTGCTGTGTTGTTTATTATGACAGTATCTAGATGTCTCAGTTCATAAAGTATGGAGTACATTAAATAACATCATAGTATGATCTTGTCCCAACATGCAGTAGATGTTCTTTGGTTTTGTCCTAAAGACACTTCCTTTTTTCTAATACTACGTAAAAATTGTTCTCTGCTTTTCTCCAATGAAGTGTCTCTGAGGATATTCTGACAGGTAGATAGAATGTATATTCCATTAGATACTCCTGAGGGACAAAAAGTTGAGCAAATGGAAGACAAAAGTAATGTGCAATGGCCTTTTTTTAACCAGCCCTCTCTACCAACATTTGACTGCATACTGATAGGAGTGATGATCCTGAGTAAGTTCCAGGTTAAGAACAGTTACTGAGAGAATTAAACAGAGGGTTAAATTGCAGAGACCAAAAGTAGGTGCCTTTTTTTCCGATCATTCACCTTGGAACTAGGATTTATGCAGTCCTTTACACAATAATCTTTTCCACCTCCTTTTTTCCCTTACTGCTTTTACAATGAGAAAGAGGTAGACAGGTTGGCTCCTGGGTGGTGCAAAACAAAATAGATTTTACTGCAGCATGAATCCCAACTTCATGCTTCTTACGAACTACAAATTCAGAATGCCACGGTTAAGAAATTCAGGAAATGTTAAAAAGAATACTTCTAGAAAAAATAGATTGGATTAGATAACGTCATTGTGTTTTTTACTGACCATTTATACTTGTCTTTGTGCCCCCTACCTTCGAATTTCAGTATTGAGCTGTTGCTGAGGACCAAAAAGTTAAAATAATTAAAAAATTAAACTTAGCTTTCTAGAGTGCTTTCATTTCCACAGGTAAATGAAGTTCAGAGAAACTAATAGTGAAAAGTAAATTATACTCCAATCTGTTCTGATTTTACCACTGATAGTGCCAGGAGTAATGGAAGGAAATATATGGAATTTGTTTCCAACCTTTAAGACCAGAGTTTGTCTTTGGGAGGCAAAGTTACTGCAATGCTTAGTATAGGTTTAACTATGTGGGAAAACTATAGGTGTTTGTCATGTATACCTCCTTTTTGTATGTATTTTTATGTGTTTGATTGCATTCTAAAATATGAATAAGACTGTAGTCAGAAAGGCACTGCAAATGCAGTGTACTAGTTTAGGATAAATTGACTACCATTGCACTGGCCAAGGTGGATTATTTACACAATAACCTGCACAGGATGATGATATCAAAGTGATTGTAGTATCTTAACACACAAGCCTCCCCCTATCCCTCTCTTAAAGTGCTATTGTTGTGTTTGCATGATCATCTGACCACGACGTAAGGTTTTAAATATTAAAAATTAAAAAAAAAAAGAAAAAAGTGTGAGGAATCCTCCCTGGTCATGGTCAATAGTGCCTGTGTAAGAGAGTCATTCATTGAACATAGCTTTCACTGAGCATATTGAAATGTCTATAAAAGCTGCAACAGAGAGAAGAATGCACCAGTCCTGGTGTATATTACATTTCAGGTTTCCAGTGAGGAGTCCTACTTTAGTGAGTGTCACAGGGACAACTTATGTCTAAATTTATAAAAAATTATCAGCTCTGATGGCTAAGCATATTAATCTGTTTTTCCATATAGTACTTTTTCAGTTTCTTTTTAAACTTTTGCAAATATGATAAGCTGTGGTTTAGCTCTTCAATACAGTGCATTTCTGCACTACTTCTCCTGGTATGTAGACATAGTTTCTCTTTTGCTTATTCTCAACATGAAATACAGGCAAAGTGTATGTTAAAAAGTTAACAGTGATTTATTTTGATTGATCATTGTGTTTTTAATGAGTAGTGAAAAACAAATTAGCATGCCACAGCTCTTTGAACGGGATATGAATTTGACATGCTGGGAGAACAATATAGAAAGCTTCTCTTTGCTTTATTTTTTTCTAGAGCTTTTATTTTACGTGGTACTGTTTTTTAATTTACATCTGCTATTTTTAAAGCAAAAAAGAAACAGCTGAAAGAGTTGGCTAGAAAGCCAGAATATGAAAATGAGAAGCTAATGAAGTTGCGAAACACTTTAATGGAGGAGTTCACAAAGACTAAAGAACCCAGAGGAATTATTTTCACAAAGACTCGGCTAAGTGCCTTTGCCCTATTCCAGTGGATTATGGATAATCCAAAATTTGAAGAAGTGGGAATTAAGGCTCATTATCTTATTGGTGCTGGACACAACAGTGAAATTAAACCCATGACTCAGGTACAGAACTATGCAATATGGTGTTAAGATCTTGTACATATATTGAGAAAACAATTCATTTTAGTACTAGAACAAAGGACTGAAGTTTGGAGCCCAGAGTTCTGCTTCCATATCTGCCAACATCTTACAATCATAAAGTGTAGCTTAGTTGAATAACAATATCTTAATTTCATTTTCACAAGAAACAAGCTTTTTTAGTGCTTGTATTCTATAAGAGTAGGAGTAACAGGAAACAATTTCATAGAGGAGTGTATAGTCAAAAGGGACACAACTTGTAGTGAGACATAGGAAGAAAAAAAAAGTGAACAAAATGGCAGTGGGAAAAGTATGATAGTTAAATAAGGTCATACTTATCAAGACAACAGTGATTCAAATTATGGTTTAGTGGCTGAACTGAAAGATAAAATGAATTACAATGTTAATGATGACTGTCTTTTTCTGATATCATCGTTTAATCAATTTATACCAATTTTTATGCATGCTTCACACTGACACAATCATTGAAAGAGAATTTGCTGAAACTCACAATGAAAATTTCATGGTTGATAACTCAACAGTCCATCTCATATCATTGTGTTGACTTCATACACAACATCTCTCTGATGATTCATACCTCCAAATTTAACATTTTCAAAATAAAGTGCTTCAGTATGCTAAAAACTCTCTTCTGTTCTGCTTTTTACACCCCATAAAATTGCCACTTCAGCATTTAAGCAAAATGGTGTTACTTACTGATGGGCAGAGCCCATTTACTTCAGTTCCTTTCAGTTTCAAAAAAAATATAGGAATTGTTCTCTCAAAAGTGAGCTTGTTTTCTGTGAAACGTTGTTGTTTAATCACTGTACCACATTGCGCAAAGCAATAGCCTCTATATTTTGAAACTGAATACAACAAATAGGAGGCTTCTGTCCCTTTGCTAAAGCTTGTTTGAAATGTTCAGCTAATTCAGAATTCCGTGTTTTGGATGCTTTATTTTTTATGTGCATCATTGCTGTGGTTTTTGGTGCTCTCCAGATCAATAAAATACAGTTATCATGGGGAATTTTAAGTACTTTGGAACTTGACGTGGAATTACTGAAGGCCATACTTACAGATGAAATTACTGAAGTAGTAGATATCCAGAACCTCTGGGTAACTACTTAAGTGACTTTATAGAGCAAAGAAATGTATTATCAAAACTCCTACTGTCTGTGAAATGGAATCATCAACAAAAAAGGTCCAAAGTTACCTTTAAAAGATTGGTATCTGCTCCTTCCTCACTCGTAAATGGTGCTGAACACATACTATATTCAGAAGGAACTCCTTGTTTGTGATCTTGAAAGATGCTTAAATGCAATTGTTGAAGTCATTGATGTTTGGCACTCCACTCTGAAATGATTGGGCTATAATTCCTTAATCCACTTCACTACAAGAAACTTATGTCAGCAACTAATACTGAAAGTTAATATACTGATCTTTTTAATTTACAGAATGAGCAAAGAGAAGTCATTGAGAAATTCCGAGGTGGAAGTGTAAATTTACTTATTGCTACTACTGTAGCTGAGGAAGGCCTAGACATCAAAGAGTGTAACATTGTTATTCGCTATGGCCTTGTCACCAATGAAATTGCTATGTTGCAGGTAGGAGTTTACTGCATACCTAACGTATTTTTAACAGTGCTTTTCTGTTTGGAATATGCAAATGGTGAATCATACCTGGGTTTTGGTGATACTTTTGGAATATTTGGATATTAAAGGAGAAAATGTTCTTGCAATAAAGTCCATTTCCAGGTGCCATCCTCCATCTGCATGCTATATAAATTTTTCCTCCATGTGGAGCAGTGTAAAATCCATTTAAAGCTCTACACAACCAATAAGCTGTTTTATGCCTGGTGTAGAAAAGGTATGAGAGTATGATCAGAGGCCTGATTGAAACTGTCCTTGTGTAATGGGGAGAAGATGGATTTTTATCTTACTTCCAACCTCCACACACGTTTCCAGCCTATGATCAACCAGTAATATATTCATTGCTTTAAGACCACTAGACAATGCACCCATACCTAAAGGAAAGGAAAAAAAAAAAAAAAAAAAGGATACAACTCTGTAGTTTCTATAATAAATGAAATGTGTAAATATAAAGACATTTGTACTACCAACAGCTAAAAAGAGATAACTGCATATCATAATACCAGTTTGACTATGTTCTTACTTAATTTGTAAACACTTTTGAGATAATTTAAATGCATGCTTATTTTTTGGTAACAAAATACAGTTTCTGCTTTGCAAAATGTGCCAGTCACAGATCTCCTGAATACTGTTTCACGGGTGTCTTTAATGATAATGCAGAAACAGTATGTGGTATTACTGATTCTATATCTGCCTAAGTGAAAAAAAAAAATGTTCTATGCGGTCACTGTACATAAAGAACTGCAATAAGACTGATGCACATGTCTTCTGTTACAAAAATAGGAATAAGTGTTGTTTGGTGTGGTAGGGAACATTGCGCTGTTTATGTTGTATTCTTTGCAAACTGTAGGCCCGTGGTCGAGCTCGAGCTGATGAGAGCACCTATGCACTTGTGGCTTCAAGTGGTTCAGGAGCTGTTGAACGTGAAGATGTAAATATTTTCCGTGAGAAAATGATGTATAAGGCCATTCAGCGTGTCCAGAAGATGCCGCAGGAAGAGTATTTAAATAAGGTATCTACTGCAGCTTTACACTTTCCATTTGAAGATGGCTGATACTGTAAGGAATACTTTCTACTTGGAATCTAGTTAAGGAAGGAAAACTTAAAATAGTGTTAGCTAATACGGCCTTGAATCCTTCTGCCAATATTTGTTTTATAATCCATGTTTCTGGGCCTTTAGAAAAGTCTGCTTTTCTGTTGGTAAGTGGGGAAACACACAAGTTGGAAAAATTGACTGAAAGTGAATTCAGTAAAATAACTGTATGAGAAAGGTAATTGCTTTTTTGTAGTATCTTTTCTTTTTTTTCCTTTAGAAGACATACCTTATTAGACAGAAAGGTTATTTTCGTCATTTTAGTTTAAGTTTTTGGAATAAGTTTTACTTGTAAGGCTCTGGGATTTGTGGAAATAAATGTTTAGATTTATTAGTCTGGTACAGTCATTCCAACAGAATGTTACAGTGCTCTTACTGTTACATTTCTAGATTGAGAACTTCCAGTTGCAAAGTATAGTGGAAAAACAAATGAAGGCAAAAAGAGATCAGCATAAGACGTATAAGAAAAACCCTTCACTAATAACATTCCTATGCAAGAATTGCCACAAGCTGATATGTTCAGGAGAAGATATACAAGTTATTGAAAACATGCATCATGTCAGTGTGAAAAAAGATTTCCAGTAAGTGTTTATGAACTACTTTGTCTCTTTCAAGCAGAAATGGATTTTCCTTTCAGCAGGTCTGTGCAGGGCTTGTAACCCTCTAGGCCCTGTGAGAAAAAAAAAAAAAAGATTTTTCCAATATTGTCAAGTTTTAAGCTCTATTGAATTTACAGTTAATGAGTTTGAAGGAAATTTTGGTTCTTACCCCTGATTTCAAGGTGACCAGGGTTTGAAACTTTGGAAAAAGATACAGTTCCTGTGGTAATATTAACTAGGTCACTTATTATATAACATGGTATGTATACCACAGAGTAACTGCAACCAGCTGAATACCAGTTACCCAGTGCAGAGACTCACATACTTACACCAGTAACAGACCCTGGATAAAAGTATGAGCCATGACTCATAAACAACATATTGACCATGAGCTGTGCATTGACAACTAACTGTACATGTGGAGAATGTTCATGCTGGTGACACGCCTCCTTTACTTCTCCCAGTGTTCTTGCTCTTTCTTATATCCACTGAAAGAGATTCCATGCCATCTAGTTTGTTAAACATTTACCTATGTTAAACTGTGTTTAGCTTTTCAGTGACAGGATGCCAAGAGGTGACTTTCTTTTCCCATTCATTAATGGAAATTAAGAGGCCAAGAAAATGTTTTAATTCAACTTCAATTTACTACAGTAATTTTGTAATTGGTATTGTACATTGCAAATCAGTCGTGCAGCAGACACCGTCCTACCTAGATATTGCCCTCCAAAGTTCTCCTTTCATTGAGACATATCACTGGTATGATTTGTAAAGACTTTTTGAAGAGTTAATGAGAAATTAGTACTCATACGTTGAAAAAATGAAAATTGAGCTGCAGACCTAAACATTAGACTGCTTCTACTGTGAAATTGTCTTGTCAGCATCATGTTATGTCAAACTACAGTTATCATGCAAACTACAGGGTAATAATTATTATAACCCCTCAGCACAGGCTAATAATAGTAACCCGCAATATCAATTCCTGAAATTAAATGATGTAAGAATGTGTACATACTCTGCAGCTCTGGATAGTCAGAAGGAAATGATTCTGTGAAGGGGTAAGGTTGGGCTACAGGGAGTAAAAAGAAAACCTCTAACTTTCAGGTGTCATCTTTGACAGCTCAATGACACTTGGGAAAAAAAAATGAAAAAAAAACTATCCCTTACTATAACTCTATAACTGAGAGCCTGCTGCTCCTAATGAGGGAAGATGCACCTTCTAAAATGCTACAAAAGGAAGCATGGAATATGGTTATATGTCACCATTACTTAGGAGCATGAAATAGGACATTGCATTTTCTCTGGCTCCTGAATGTGCACAACAAAGAGTTTACTGCCTTCTAGGTTTCATATCTGACTTCAGCAATGGTAGTCACTGTGCATTTAAGGTCATTTGTAGCCAATGACCAATCTGTTGTGACTCATGCTTTCTGATTGTTTTTCAGACAACTTTACCATACAAGAGAAAATAAGACACTACAAGATAAACATGCTGATTACCAGACAAATGTGGAAATTATATGTAAAGATTGTGGACAAGTGAGGAACAACTTCTTTTCATACTTTTATGTTGTTGGTGTCTGTCTTTATTTTTGTCTAATGATATTGTCCATTTATCTGAAATGTGATTTCCTTATACTTGCAGGCTTGGGGAAATATGATGGTTCACCGAGGTCTCGACCTGCCTTGTCTAAAGATTAGAAATTTTGTGGTTGTTTTTGAAGACAAGAAAACAAAAAAGGAAATTTTTAAGAAATGGGGAGAACTGCCCATCAGATTCCCTAGTTTTGACTATGCAGCTCATTGTCCTTCAAGTGATGAGGATTAAGGACTCAGAATGAAAATAAAAGCGTTTTTCTACTCTTCTCTGACTGCTGATTAGAAGCTCCTGCGTCCTATAGAGAGTGCTGCATTGTAAACACTGCATCATAAACACTGAGAAAGCTTCTGAGCATGAAGAAGCTGCCTTGAAGAGGAAAAAAGACCCAAGGAAGGAGAAGGACAGTCACATGGCAGCTGTCTGCACTCAGATTTGCAGTGGTACAAATAAGACCAAATACATTGCAGTGATGTGTATCCATGGAACAAATTCCCCTCTCAGTACAGTCCAGTGTGGAGTGACAACACTGTCAAAAGTGTGTTAGGCGACCTATTTTTAAGCACAGAACATGACAGACATCCTGAGACTTGCCGTGGTGATTATTTTCTGTTTTGCTTTCTCATACAACCCTTATGAAGACAAAGTGTCTTTAAAAAAGAAACCACGTAAAGAGAACAGATTACTTGAGTGCTATTTTTGAGTCACTGTTGCTTCTTCAGTGTTTTCATGATAGGGTCCTTTCTCTCTTACCTTTAGCTGTAAGCTCATACATTTTTACAGACTAAGTTTCCATTAAAAGAAATTTCAAAAAATCAAGCCCTTAAGTTCACTTGAAATTGATTATTTTAATGTCCAAGAAGCACAATGCCAAGTGACTTTATGTGTGTTAGTTTCATCAGATTGTTAAACTGGCTATACATTGAGGAATGTATTTTTTTCAATAAATGACTGTAATTAATAACCTTTGCCAACTTTGATACTGTTTGTTCTTTTTCACTGTAAGTAATTTGACAATAATAAGGCTACTGTTTCACCCTAGAAATTTAAAGGATAGTGGTATTCTGACTGTAAAAATAGCATAATGTGTCTCCATAATTATCTCATTGACAGATTTTTCTTCCTCCTATTTGCAAGTAAGATACTGGAGCATGAAAAGAAGGTCTGTTTGTTGTTAAAACAGTCAGCTTTGTAAATTCAGGATAAAGTGGTATGTTTACTGGAATGGACATATAAACACTTCAGTAGCCCCAGGTAAAATTTCTAAGTTACAACTTAGCTGAAAAGTATAACCCAGCAAAAAGAGTCTTATTACACCTAGGTCTCTAATTGCTCTACATTCTTAGTAGGAATAGAAATACTATGCTATTTTTTTAAATGAGATTTTATTTCAGGTGTGCATCAGAACCAAATTTTATTATTATTTTTTTTTCATATTTCTTACTTTGCTTAGCAGGGGTGGGTGGAAGTCTTATTTCTTACTGAGAAGAGTGGCACATTTCAGATATGATCAAACTGATACAGGCCATTTTAGGAATAGCTACTTATAAACATATTATAGTGTTATAAAATAAATATGCATACTGATAAGTTTTCACTGTGGTGGATTAGAATGAGAATGATTAGAATCAGAAATTGTGGTTTATTTATAGCTTGAAATTATTCCACTACAGTGATTTATATTAACAAGCTACTACCTTAGGACTGTAAAAAAAAAAAAATTATGTCAGGCATATTGAGAGTTCAGAGATTATACACACAAAGATCTTTCAAGACACCAATTCCATAGGTATCTTTGAATGATACCACTGAAGCAGGAAAGTCCAGTGGGAGATAGGAGCATAAACAGTTGGTAGTGTATGTGTATTTTATTGTGTATATCTTTATATAATGTTATTCCTACCTTTAAGTATTGTGCAGTGCAGAACAAATATGAAATCTCCTATTTCTTTGTTTGGTGTTAGTTACTTTATTAGTTTAAAAAAAAAAAAATGAAACCATTTCCCTCATATATTGTTTTTAGAAACAAGTTATTGTCTTTCTTGTACTGTAGTATTTTGCTTAATACCAACTTCTTCTGACTTTTGATCTACTTAATTCAGCATTAACTGCATTAACAATTAACATTGTTAATGTGATCAGTATCTGACAAATAAGATGCTATGAAATATACTAAGAATCAATGATCAGAATAGTTTCTCTTGGCAAATAATTATCATCCAGATCATCTTTGGATTTCTGTATTAATGAGTTGTTATAGTTCTTTGAATGATATTTTTAAATCAGAAAAGGCTTGTGGGATGTTTAGAGAGTCAATGTAACATAATACATCATACACAGCATTTTCAAGTGTCTGAAGTCATTTATTCAGTACTTTGAAGAAGTGTAAAAAACTGGTAAAGATATATCATTAGATAGATTGCTGCCGCGTTCTCTATCAAATGATTTTTCATGCTGAGTAGATCTTCTGAACTCAGTTTTTGGTACTTCCCTTTACTGAAGCAACAAGAGCATATGCAACTGCATTTCTTTGTTCTTTTATAGCTGAGTTCAACAGGGCCACACAAAAATATGTCTGGGCTTCTTGTAGTCTACTTGTGTGCTGCTGTTACGCTCCCAGTCCCTAGCGTGACTCAGCCACATTGCCACCAAAGCTTAAAGAGTGTTTACAGAATCTCACTTCAGCATAATGCATAATGAACCTCAAATGAATCCTGCTGGCTTGTAGGATAAGGATTTCCACTTCAAGTTATTGTCTCTGAATGGGGTTGTAAAACGTGCCTATATTGCTCATCCAGGAAGTGTGAAGTTGTAAAAAACAAGCTAAATTGCCATGTTTTATCTGCTAGTTGCTTCTGCATTTATTGTCTTTATGGACTCAAAGTCCTCCAGGGACTGTGACAAATCCTGATTGCATTTTCTACTTACAGCTTTTATTTGTTCATAAATGTGGAAAGAAGAAAAACTATTAGTCACTGGGGATTTGTCTAGCTGCGTGTATGGTTACTTAAATGCTTCAACTTTAGTTGTCTTTTCATTATTCTATCTACTTTTGGTCTGATGGTCATGCACAACCTACATCTGTAAATTGCCATTTCCTCGTTTGGGAAATGTAAATATTTTAGTAACTTAGAGTAGTTGCATAACTGGTTGGATAGTCACTGTACAAACTGGATGTTTTCTGTTCCATAATTTGCTTCTTCCTCCATTTCTCCAACTGATTTACCCTTATTCTATCTTCTTTCCACTTTTGCTTCTATCTTACATTATGTGTTTTTTGATTTTGCAGAAGTTAGGAAGAGCCTTAGCTATTGAAAGAATTGGTGTTTGCTTCTTTGCATGTACTGGTATAAACAGTCCAGAGAAGGGTGTCAGAAGCAGTAGATGTACGAAGCTTGTAAGGTTCATTCTCTGCCAGGTAAATTTTGTTTTGTTTCTAATGCTGCAATGTTTGTGAATCCTACTAAAGCATGTCGGTTTAGACTTCCAAATTAGAAAAATAAATAATGGGAGCATATAGTCACTTTGCAAAGTGATTTGGATCATGTGAGGTTGAATCATTTCCTTTGAGGCATTCTCTAAATCTTCATTCCTTAGAGGAAGCTGCATGTTTGGAAATGAAAACTAGCGTGATAAAAACCTGCGTTTGCAATTTTATGATGTTCTGGTTGTCAGAAATTACCAATGCTAGTAGGAAAAAAATGGATTTCTGTGAACCATGTTATTGAAAATACATATGGCATTAACCACAGAATGCTAGGAAATAACAGTTTGGAAATATGAATAATGAGCATGAGTTACATGGGGAAAAAATTCTTTTGTTGCAATCCATTTCTGTTTTGGAACTTTTGAGTAGCTGCGGTTTTATCTTGTTAGGAAACATTATTGTGGCTGAGCTCAGTTCTGCCCTTCATATATAGTGTATCAGAATCAATGTATTTTGGTCTTCTCAGTCTTTTTTCCTGCATGGCTTATGTCAACAGGAAGGATCTTATTCAGAAACATTCTCTTGTGTAACTTGTTCTTTACTATTGTAACAAGCACTGGGGAGAGAGAGGAACTGAGCGAACACAAGTTTATGTAAAAATAAGGCATGTTTCATATCACTGGTTGTTCCACACAAGTAAATTGAATTTCTTTTCAAAAGTCTGCCCCCAAGACTAATGTAATGAATGTTGCCAAAACACTGCCAGAAGGGCTTGGATCGGCCACTGCCTCACCAGGACTGGTATAATGGTTACAGTTCAAATTCCAGCTCATATGGTTAGGCTAAGGTGTTAACTTGACTACCTTTGGTGGTGATACATTGATTTTTTTTCTCTGCAAATCATTGGCCCAAGTTCTGCTGGACACCTTGGACACGAAACGTATTATTTCATCTTCTACATTCTCAGTTTTCAAAGCAGCCAGAAGGAATGATGCACCCAGCTACTGCTGAATTTCAGTAAAATTTGGGTACTCGGTCCTGGTTACTGCCTCTGAAAAATCAGTCTGTGTGCCTGACTTCCACATACAGGCACCACCATTCTGGACTCATTTCCTCACCCTCTTACACCCTTTTTGGTGTCAAGTGTAGGACAGAAATACAGGACCAGTACAGAGAGAAAGATGAGGCAATTCAGCAGACTCCACATGCAAAATCAACACCAACTAAGCCTCAGCTGGAACTTCCAGTCACTGGCCTGAAAACTGTCAGTTTGTGGCCTTTCCAGGCAGGTGACATTCCCCACGTGGGCTGATACAGCAGTAAGAAGGAAGCTGAGTCAGGCATGGGGCTGCCTCAAGCCTGCTATGGGTGCAAGACCACCTTTTATTTTATTTTTTTTTAATACACGTCTGAAATGCCTGGCCTGCTCTCATGCTCAGGTTAGACATCTGAAAGAACGTTTATCAGCTCTGTGGCGGGAGCACCGTAAGGACTGCCTTTTAGAGATCATCCTTCTGAGACGTGTACACCACTAATAAGCGGTTGTGTGTGGAGACGCACCAAAGAGCCTCCGATCGCACCGAGCGATGCCGGTAAGCGATGCCGGTGCTGGGAAGGNCGGCGCCGCGAGGTTTTTCTCCTCACGGTACCGCTGCCGGCCGATGTGGAGACCCGGGGAGTGAGCGGGGTCCTGCCTCCGTGCGCGTTCCCCTCCTTCCCCAGCACCCCCCAGAGCAGCTCCGAGGCGGGCCAACNTCATGCTCAGGTTAGACATCTGAAAGAACGTTTATCAGCTCTGTGGCGGGAGCACCGTAAGGACTGCCTTTTAGAGATCATCCTTCTGAGACGTGTACACCACTAATAAGCGGTTGTGTGTGGAGACGCACCAAAGAGCCTCCGATCGCACCGAGCGATGCCGGTAAGCGATGCCGGTGCTGGGAAGGAGCTACGAGCACAGGATTAAAGAGGTGGCAACGCTGAGTGCTCCGCTCCGGAGAGGGCTCTCACAGACCACGTCGCGTTGCCTCGAGTGAACGTTCCTGCCTCTTTTCAGCCCAATCCCGCAGCCAGTGGCACGCGCGGCCGCTAGGGGGCAGCGTGCCCTTCCCCCGCNAGAATATTTGGGCAAAGTCAGCCTAGCGAGCACGGCGTACTTTTACTTCTCGTTTCGAGCGTCTCTTCTCTCTGCTGAGGATTTTCTTATGTAACTTGACACTGTGGTCTCAAGAGAAGTTTTCCCTGTTTTCAGCTGACCTCATTTCAGTGAGCTAAATGCAATATGTACAATTGGTGGTTTAAGCACTGTCTCAGAATGTGCACTGGGCCACTAGACAGTTACTGGTCTAAGCTCCGTTACATGACTTACAGAAGTTTACTCTTTTCTGAGGAAAAAAAAAAATAGTTCTCTTCACATGTGGAAGACATTAAAAAGCGTGTGTTTCTGCTTCTTGTTTTGCATTTTTATGCCATCATTTATTATTTCAGAAAGTAAACATACAAGAATTATAGATAAACAATAACAATGTGCCTGAATTTTAAGTTCTCAGTAGAAATAAGGTCATGAATATGTCCTGAGAATGTGAGGATTGCCAAAATATACTGTAGATACTTTTCAGAGAAAAACAGTACGTATCAAGTAACTGTTGAGTCATAAAACCCATAAGTTAGTGTAAGCAGATGTTGGTTAGAGCTTACATCGATGGGAAGTATATAATCACCACCCCTATAGCCACCCACTGTCCATTTCTGGTTTAAGAACTTCCCCGAAAGCCTGTTTCTAATTTTATGGAAACCCTTTGAAATTTGGCACAGTTTACAAAAGTATGTAGGAAAAAAAAAAAAGTCTGCCAGAGGTTTGGCCTCCAACTGTGAAAACAGACACTGCCTTCTCAAACTCCTCTCCTAGATCCACTGACCAACACCCAGAAAAGAGAATTTGCATTCTTTTAGAATACAGCAGGAAAATGAAGGTCTGTATGCAACTGAATTCAGCTTTCGGTAACATTTACATCTGTTGTTTTAAACTGTCAGTTATTCTACAAGGCCAGGCTCTGATGTGAAAGTATTTGCTTTAAAGAAAAGGGAAAGGGAAGTCTTTTCAAATGTACTGCAGCGACATTTTTTGCTTGTTATTTGGATGTATTTCAGCAGTTAAAGCAAAAGAGAATGGGAGGATTTAAGTATATACCAGCCATAAAAGTGTACTTCAGGCAATATTAGAAATGTAATTATTGTTTTTTTCTGTCCTGCAGACCCGGCTAAAAGTAATATTTGGCGTGGTTATATGCCTTTTGCTTTCCTTATCACTTATGTGTATTATACTGCTTCCATCAAAAGGTAAGGCATTTGTAATCTAATGTAGTGGAAAACACAATGTCTTTAGCTACTGTGGCTTCTGAAGTTCATAAAAGTTTGTCAAATCATCTTTAGGATTGTCGTGTGAGTACTGTTACAGCTTTATCGCTTTACAGAAATGTACTGACAGCTGAAATATCCTGAAGGTATGATCGAAATGCCAGCAGATATTGAAACAATGAACTCTTTGAAGTGAAAAGCACCTGAGTTAACTTCAGTGTGCATGACATATAATGTTCTTAGACAGGACTGCAAAAATAGTTCTCAGATCTCCTCATATTATTTTATGTGTTAGGGGTTATGAGACTATCACGATCTGTTAATAGTTTCCTTTAGCTTGGTGAACTTGTATTTGGTTTTCAATGGTATCATAATAATTATAAAAGTTCTCTATTCAATTACAAGTTAAACATTTCTCTGTTGGTAGGATATGGTGGATTGTTTGTGAACATATTTAAGACTGCATTTGAAAATTAAAGCCAGGGTTGGATAAAATAGGAGTGTAGAGTTTGCTGTAGTATTTTGCCAGCTGTGGGTAACTGCTGATGCACGGTATGATCTGCTGAGCCTTCTGGTAAAGCTTCAGGTGAGTGTGGTTTGATATTTAGAGCCTGAGCGGCACTGACTTAACAGTCATTTATTTCTATGAGAGGTCTAATAAGGGCAATATAAGTATTTACATATCCCTTTCACTATAGTGGATGAATGGAATGTCTCTGAAATAATTAAAATAGTAATTAAAAAAAAAAAAACAACTATATTTCAGTAGCAGAATTATTATTCCAGAAGTAGTATTTAAAGGGATTTTTCTTCCATGATTATTCTTTGTCATGTGTTGCCAGAGTGACTGAGTTGAAGAAATCAGTTTTGCCTTCACAGCTAAATGTAATAAGGTTATCTCTCTGTTTAATTCTTATGAAAGTAAGTCCCATAGCTAACGCGCAGCTTTGGTGAAAGGTCAAATCTCTCTTTCCTACCTGATATTTCTGTGAGATAACATTAACATAGGTAGTTCTGTTGAGGGAGGGGATGGAGGTTTGTGAAGCAGTTAGGGTTAATTCTGTTATGCATCATGTGAGGATAGATTATATCACAGTAGGAAGTAGTGCTGCGAAGAGAAACCACCTCAGGGTGATAGGTTTGTGGTGACTTTTATGTCACTTTTATGGACCCCATGTCCATGATGGGGTGTCAGATTTTTTGATTAGCTTAAGCGTGGTCGAATCTGAGCTCTCATTATTAGATAAATGTATGGTATCGAGCCAAACTTACTAATGCCAAGTCTGCATGTTAAGAAAGGACAGAATATTTTGATGAAATTTAAATAAAAAAGAGCAGTGAGCAGACAAACAAAGTGGAGAATGAGGATCAAGTTAGCAGCCTGAAGAAGTTGCTAAAGATCATGGAAGGTACTGTAGGAGAAAATGAATGTATTTTTTCATTCTGAAGTTATCACATACCAGCTCACTGGTCTCAGTGTGAGCTTCTTCAGCCATTACAAAGAATTTTTTTCATCTATAGTTTCTTGGAATAGTGACTTGGTAACTAATCATATCAAACATCACATTAAGATCCAGTAGGATGAAATAGAATTTATCTTATTTTACAGAATGCTCTTGAAAGAGCATTTCAGACAATTGTGGAATACACAGTTATGTCAAACATGTCTGATTATGGCTTCTTATTTTCAGGTGGAACTGCAAATGCTGCAGTTACATGTTTAAATGCCTACACCCTTTTGGATTCCTAATAGTTTACTGATCAGCTGTAAAAGGAAGAAATATAAATTAATTTTGTGGTTATAAATCTTGCAAGTCAAAGACAGACAGGAAGTAGCTACAGAAATGGAATGTTGTTTGTACATTCCACCTTGACTACTGCTTAACTGGAAGGATGTGGCGATCTGGAAAGATTAATTGCATATGAAAGTTATATAGACACAGGCAGACGAAATCTCTGCTCAGGAAGTCAGCAAAGAAAAATGTCATCTCTAATCCTGAAAGAACTGAAAGATATAATTTAGTTCTGTTTTTGTCTGCTAAGTTTCTAGTAGTTTCATGTTCTTTAAACTTCTCAAAATATGATAGCTGGTTTTGTTTACACATGGAAGCGTATCAAAATGTGAAAACCCCTCAAAAGTTATACTGGAAAATAATTTTCTTTTTGCAGAGCATAGTAAGGGGGAAATACTTAGCTGTGGTTATTACACAATTTCTGTGGGTCTGAAAAAAGCAAGGCAAGCAATGTCAATATGATGAATTGCAGATGACTGAGAAATTGGTGACAGTTTTTTTGACATTTCCCTGAGTTAGGAATGTGCTTTGTGACTTACCTTGATATGATAACCCAGCTCTAAACATTTCAGAAAGATTCTTTTCACTTGTACACTGGTATAACTATTCCTTTTCTTCAGCAGCATTAAAAAGAAAGAAAATACCTGTTTGTACCTCAAAAGCAATGACAGAACCACAGGCAGCATTAGTCTTTTCTTCTGTTATTTTTAATGAATAGCCAGAATCCTGAATAATCAGTATTTCTGTTCCTGTTGCACACTTGACCGGGGCCTGATATCAAGACTTCAGCTCTCTGATGTTGTAGAGAATACAATACCATCTGGAAGCTGGCTGTCCCAGGACACTAACCAGTATTCTTTTGGCAACTCTTCCATTACTGTGTAGCAGTGGCTGCTAAATAAAATATATGTAAATATACATTATAAATACATATTTATAAATAATAAACACAGAAAACGGAATACTTTCGATTTTCATGTACACATGGTTTAATCTGGCAGGAGATGCAATGTATATGGATGCACATTAGACCATGTAGTGGAATAAGCCAAAAGCCAACGGGGCTTTGAAGTCTGAAACAAGGGTTGTGTTGGTCTGCCTACATCTGATCTTTAAAGAGAGTAATCCAGATAATGCAAGCAGAACTTCACAATGAGTTATTAGTGTGCATAAAGTTAATCTGAGTTTAATATAATTTAAAGTTCTGTTTTCTGTGTTTTGTTAAACTCTTTCACAAGAAATAACTGAAAACTAAAGGAAAAGGTATCTGCATAAAGCCAGTGACAATTAATAGATGCTTAAAGACTTTTAACACCAGTTTTATACATGTACATGGAATACACTGAAATGCATGAGTAATTATGATCATGGAATATAAAAATCAAGTTACACTGTGAAGCAAAATAACCAATTCAGTACACAGTACTATTCTGCATTTTCTGATTTTGTTGAAATGTGCAAGAAAAATACAGAATGGCACCCTGTAAATGAATGCAAATGGACCACAACGCATTAAAACCAAGATGGTGGGGCGGTAAAGGGAAGAAAGTTAAGTTAAAATCTGGTAACTTTTCATTTCTGTGCTTGGCTCCACTATTTGCTTCCTTTTTGTCTCTGGGCATCTTGTTTCATCTTTGTCATTTCACAATAAAATACAACAATTTTATAAAATACAACAAAAGAATTTACCAAGCCTTCCAACAACCATCGGAATCACTGTCCATATAGTGCTGCAGACATGTAAAGTACTTTTCATGTTAGAGTCTATTCTGTGAACGGAGATTTCAAATACTATTATTGAACTAGTTTTTAGTTACAGAAGAAGGAATCAGCAACAATTACAGCAAACAATTAAAGCTGCTGCTCTTAATTAAAGCATTGCGATATATCTTCAGTTGCCTAGAAACAAGCATTCAAAACTAAAAGTAATCAAGTGAAAGTTGTGTTTAGGTTTTTGCTGTCCACGGGTAGAAATTCAGATAGGAGTGGACACATTTTGAAAATCATTAGCAGTCATAATAAATTATCACAGAATATTAAGTATGTAAGGGTGAGATGGTGAACAGAGTAAAGGTTTAAATTAGAGCTGTGAAAATTAGAGGACAGATGAGACATTTGTGATATTGCTTTTCTTTTTAGTAAAAACTCCTCTTAACCTGAGAGAAGGAACCAAGAAATTTGTTTTTTTTTTTTTCAATTTAAAAGATTAAGGTTTCAGACAGGACTAAATCTAAGGCTCCTTTACACACAACTATGGAAATAGATTTTAACCATGTATTTCTTTAGCTAATAGACATTCAGTTAGAGAATTTAAACTGGAAGCTGGTGATAAGTAATCATCATTCAATGTAAATATAAGTGGATTTGGATTCTTCTTTGGAATTATTTTCTATGCATTTTTTAAGTTTGCTATCTACTGTGCTTGTCATTAATGTATCGAGGATATGTAATGTACAATCATGGTATTAACAAGAGGAGTTAACTTCTTATTGAACTTTTTGGGACATTTTCTGGACATATTGCTAGTTCAGAGTTTATACTGATAGGTTTTTGCCCGTGGATTGACATTTGGTTTTATTTCTCATGACAGCTTTCTTCTGCATTAGTGCAGACAAGACTAGTGTCAGCGGTCAACCTGACATGTGTATTCTACAGTAAGTAATAGTCACGTAGCTGGAGAAAACAGGAATTATCATTACAAAGTACTATAGGAGAGAATATGAAGAAACATTTTCTAGGAAGTGAGTGTGATCTTAACTGAGAGAGAGGCTGTAAAGAGGAAGTGATGGAGCATGATATGAAACCTGAGGGCAATGAGTCATGTTGAGTTTCTCTTTGTCTTCTGAGTGGCAGAGATCTGCTAGACTATGTGTGAGGTCATCCCCTCTACCTCTGATGACCATGGCAAAATTCGCCTTGACTTCAAAAGAGAAAGACATCAAATCCAGAATGCCTAGACTTGAAAGCCATCAAATTTTAAAAACGGGCCTTTCTCAGAAATGTTCCTGTGTCTTTTGAAGATTAAATGTTTTGAGTAATCTTTCTCTTGTGAACTGTATGGGTTTCCCTTTTTTTTTTTTAATTATTTTTCTTTACTTTTTATTACTTTTTTTTTTTTTTTTTTTTTTTTTTTCACTTTCCAAGCCAACCTTT